>PISX010002846.1:0-150245 GCA_004024625.1 Mellivora capensis | reverse complement strand
GGAGTATTATGCCTCCATCAGAAAGGATGAATACCCAACTTTTGTAGCAACATGGACGGGACTGGAAGAGATTATGCTGAGTGAAATAAGTCAAGCAGAGAGAGTCAATTATCATATGGTTTCATTTATTTGCGGAGCATAACAAATAACACGGAGGACATGGGGAGATGGAGAGGAGAAGGGAGTTGAGGGAAATTGGGGGGAAGATGAACCATGAGAGACTATGGACTCTGAAGAACAACCTGAGGGTTTTGAAGGGGCAGGGGGTGGGAGGTTGGGGGAGCCAGGTGGTGGGTATTAGGGAGGGCACGCATTGCATGGAGCACTGGGTGTGGTGTAAAACTATGAATTCTGTTATGCTGAAAAGAAATGAAATTAAAAAAAAAATAAAATAACAAAGGAAGACTGAAAAAAAGAATCACTCTATTCCCAGCCTTTTGGTAGTCTCCTCTTAGTAATCACTTATTATTGACAAAACAAAAATTTTTTTTTAAATAGCTATTGGTGAATTTATGGTTCCTATCTTCATGTGAGGGAGAGTTTTATTTACTGTAGTTCCATTAAAATGTTCTATCAGAATGCAAGGAACAATAAAAAAAAGTCAGAATATGTAGCTTTAATCCAGTGTTAAACTATGCCCTTAAATGAACCAAATGACTGACTCCAGTTCTTTCGAGGAATTCAAGATCAACCATAATCAGTCTTACATTCTAGTGGTAGAGCTGAAAAGAAATATCAAAGTTCCAGAAATTGGTCAGCTATTATCGCTGCATGTCTTTCAAGAAATTGTAGCATTTTAGTTACTTTATGGTTTATATCATAATCTTCTGAATTAAAATTCAGTCAGTGGTGGTAGAGGACAAGGCTCCTTCCTTCTTCGTCTGAATGTGGCCCTCAATCTTAGGCAATGGGCATATAATCTCAAAATTTTAAAACCAATTACAAAATTTGTAATTTTAAAAATCAATATTTTACAACAGGCATGTATTTTAAAATTTTAATATAATACAATAGAAAAGAAAAAAATTTGATTGCCAATTCTTCTGGAGACTTTTTGTATGTTATAAATACCATACCAATAAGTGAACTAGCTTTTATTTTTTTTTTATTTTTATTTTTTTAAGATTTTATTTCTTTATTTGAGAGAGAGGCAGTGAGAGAGCATGAGCGAGGAGAAGGTCAGAGGGAGAAGCAGACTCCCCGTGGAGCTGGGAGCCTGATGCAGGACTCGATCCCGGGTCTCCGGGATCATGACCTGAGCCGAAGGCAGTCGTCCAACCAACTGAGCCACCCAGACGTCCCGTGAACTAGCTTTTAATGTTACACTTAAAAAATGACAAGGATTTAATTCTTAACAATCTAGTATAAAACATACTTTACAATAAAACAAAATTTCCTATATGTTTTCCCCAAAATTATATGCAGTGCGATGACCAGATTTGGTCACTTTTTAATCAAAATTTAATACTGCTTTTAATAAAAATGGCAACCCAACCTAGATTTAACAGAGACAGGATTCGCCCACATGCCTCTACCAAATTAGTAGTTCTTAAGTTCCTCTTTTGCAGAATGCAGCTATTTCTTGCTATATAATTTTTTATATGTTATAAGATTTGATTTCCTAGTATTTTGTTGAAGATTTTGCATTTGTAATCATAAGGTTTAATGGTGTAATTCCCTTTTCTAGTGACAACTTTATCTGTTTTGTGTGTGTGTGTGTCATTAATAGTAGCCTCCAACAATGATTTGGGAACTGATCCTTTCTATTCTATTTTTTTGGAAGAGTTTATGAAGAATTGGTATTCTTTTAATCTTCAGTAGAATTCACAACTAAAGCCATCTGGGTCTGAGCTTTGTTTCATGGGAAGTTTATTTCATTACTAGTTCTTTATTTGTTATAGGCCTAATCAGGTATTCTGTTTCTTCTTAAGTCAGTTTTGATAGTTTATGCAATTCTAGGAATTTTTACATTTCCTCCAAATTACCTGATGTGTTGGCACAGATGTTTTCATAATACTCTTATAACTCTTTTTTTTTTTCCTGGAAAGTCAATAGTGATGGCCCTTCCTCCATCCCTTATTTTAATAATTTGATCCTCTTTTCTTTATTCTTAATCAGTCTAGGTAATCATTTATCAATGTTATTGATATTTCCAAAGAACACTTTTTCTGGCTTTCTTGATATTCTTTATTGATTATTGAGGTAGGATTGGCATATTAAAAAAATTGCACATTTAATGTATACAATTTGATGAGTTTGAACATATGCATGCAACTTATAATACTATCACCGCAATTAAGGCAGTAAACATACCTGACACTTCCAAAAGTTTTCTTGTGTTACTTTTCTTCTTTTTTTTTTTTTTTGGTGGTATGAGTGCTTAACATGAGACTTACCCTCTTAACAGATATTTAAGCGCACAGTAGCATATTGTTAACCCTCTTGTATATCACATCTGTAAGACTTATTTATCTTGCATAACTGAAACTTTATATAACAACTCTCCGTTTCATCCTATAACCACTTCCTAGCAACCACTATTCTATTCTCTGCTTTTTGAGTTTGACTATTTTAGATAGCTCATATAAATGGGATCATACAGTATTTGTTCTTCTGAGACTGGCTTATTTCACTTAGCATAATGTCCCCAAGTTTTGAATATGTTGTCACATATTGCAGGGTTTCCTTCTTTTTTAAAGCTGACTAGTAATATATTCACACACTACATTTGCCTCACTCATTCATCTGTCGATGGACATTTGGGTTCTTTGGATTGTTTTCATATCTTGGCTCTTGTGAACAATGCTGAAATGACCGTGAGAGTAAAGATATCTTTTTGAGATCTGGATTTCAATTTCATTGGATAAAAACCCGAAGTAGAAGTGCTGGACCAAATGATAATTCTAGTTTTAATTTTTTGAGGAACCTCCCTACTGTTTTCCATAGTGGCTGTACCATTTTACATTCCTATCCATTCCCACCAACCACGTGCCAGTGTCCCCTTTCTCTAGATAATCACAACATTATTATCTTTTGTCTGGTTGGTTGGTGTTTTTTGTTTTGTTTTGTTTTTAATAATAGGCATTCTGACAGTTATGAGGTGACATCTCACTCTGATTTTGAAAGGCATTTTCCTGATGAGTATGGATGTTCAACATGTTTCCATATACATGTTGGCCATCTATATGTCTTTTTTGGAAAAATGTCTGTTCATATCCTCTGGTCATTTTTTAATTGGATCTTTTATGGGTTTTTTTGTTTTGTTTTGTTTTTGTTTGTTTTTGCTTTTAAGTTATATGAGTTCTTTATAGATTTTGGATATTAATCCTTTATCAGTTATATATTTGCAAATATTTTCTCCCATTCGGTAGGTTGCCTTTTCATTTTTATGTTACTCTTATATAGCTCTATTTCAATTCCCCCTTTTTTGTGGTATTTTGTCAGACATATTGTATCAATGATGTTACAATAATTGGTAATGATACTAACATTTTTGGGTATTTCTTCTTTTCATTTTGTGTAATTTTTGTGATCTTAAGAAATATGAGAGAAGAAAGGACAGTGTACTAGTTTGCTAGGGTTCCCATAACAAAATACCAGAGACCCAGTGGCTTAAACAACAGAAACTTATTTTTTCACATTTCTGGAGGCTAGATGTGCAAGCTCAAGGTGTTGGCAGATTGGGTTTCTTCTGAGGCCTCTCTCCTTGGCTTGCAGATGGCCACATTCTTGCTGTGCCCTCACATGATCTCTTCTCTGATGTGCATGGCCCTGGAGTCTCTTGTGTGTCCATATTTCCTCTTGTAAGCACACCAGTCAGAATGAATTAGTGCCCACTCTAATGGCTACATTTTAGCCTAGTGTCCTTTTTAAAGGCCCTGTTTCCAAAGGCAATCACATTGTGAGAATATTAGAGGTTACGGCTTTAACATATGAAATTTGAGGGAGGACACAATTCAGCCCATAACAGAAAGTACACGCTTATAATTTTTTTTACATTAGCCTTGTTATTTATCATTTCTGGTTTATTTGTTTCTATGGATTCACGTTATTGTCTGGAATAACTTCCATGGCTCAGTCGAGCTTCGTTCTCAGCCACCTCAGTTATTAAACAATTTTTCTTTTATTTTCTCTCTGTCTTCCCCTTCCAGTGATTTATTACACATGTGTTGGTGCATTTAATGGTGCACCATATATGTATGAGACTATTTTTCTTTATTTTATTTTCTCTCTGTTATTCAGATAGCATTATCTCTATCTTTAGTTTTTAAATTTTTTTTCTGCCATTTCAAATCTACTGTTGATTCCCCCTAGTGATGATTATTTTTCTATTTGTTTTTGTAGTTTCTAACTCCAGAATTTTTATTTTGTTCTTTTTAAAATTTCAGTCTCGGGGCACCTGGGTGGCTCAGTGGGTTAAAGCTTCTGCCTTCGGCTCAGGTCATGATCCCAGGGTGCTGGGATCAAGCCCCACATCGGGCTCTCTGCTCAGCAGGGAGCCTGCTTCCTCCTCTCTCTCTGCCTGCTTCTCTGCCTACTTGTGATTTAAATCTTTAAAAAAAAATAAAATAAAATTTTAGTCTCTTTTTTTTATATTCTCTATTTGATATTACATTGTCATCATACCTCCCTTGACTTCTTTAGTCATACTTTCCTTAGTTTTTGAAGGCATTGATAACAGCAATTTGGAATTAGTATTCTGTTAAATCTGATAACTGGTCACTTTAACATGCAGTTTCTGTTGCCCACTTCTTTTCTTGTTTCATCATTTTTAAGGTCAAAAACTCGGCATTTTAGAATATATATTGTATCAGCTGAATACTGGTCCCATTTCCCACAATGTCATTAATGGTGTTGGTTAATTTTTTTCACTGACTGGCTAGCTTATTTTAGTGATATCTACCTCCTCCCCACAAAGACTCCACACAGAAAGGGTGACGCCTCTGGTGTTACTTCTCACAGGACAGAGCCGTGGACATTCCCACAGTCAATCTGGGATGCCAGTGGCTTTGGTAGGATTCCTTTTGACCATATCTTTCCATGTCCACACCCAGATACTAGATTTTGCTGATTCCAGTTCTTCAGGAGGCATAAATTTCTCCTCAGACCAATTCAGTCAAATATAGGCTCCTTTGAAGTAATAGTTCCTTAGGTCAATGTTTAAGATTTATTCTGTCCCCACAAGGTAGCCTCCCAGTTGTCCCTTTCCCCTGTGAATCTACCAGTCTACTCCCAATTGCCTTTCACCAGAACCCCACTGTTTTTCACTGATCCCTTGGCTTGATCTTCTTCATGATTAATTGAAAATGAAATCAGTTCCTTTGGGAAGAGTTTAAGAGCTGTTTTAAGCCCAGCTAGCTTCTCCCTGCAGGCAAAATCTCTGAACTGGCTCTGTAACTGGAGGTGGGGATTGTGTTGCACTTTTCTCTGTGTACCACCGCACATTAGGAGCTAAGTGCGAGGTGAGATAGGGGCTTGCTTCTGCCGGCACTGAGCGACCATTTTAAAGCTAAGGCAAGGACAATTTCACACCCATGTAGTGCCTCTGTCCCGTGAGTGGTTGCTGGACAGAAGAGGGATCCCCCCTACTCCTCTCAGCTGCACTTGCCCAATACTTAGCTTCAGCAGCATGTACTGGGGCAAGATGAGAAATATTTATTATTAAAAAAAATAAAAATTAAAAAAATATTCAGTATTTATACTGAATAAAATTGTTTTGACTTCTTGGTTGTGTAAACTAATATTTCTGTTCAAGCTTGGGAATTGTTCATCATTTATTTCTTTGCATTTTCTTACTGCCTCTTTCTTTCTTATCTTTTCAGGATTCTGATGAAGCTTATGTTTGTGTGCTTAATGGTATCTCACAGTTTTCTGAGGCTGTGTTAAATTTTTGTCATTATTTTCTCTTTCTGTTCTTTAGAACTCTGGCCCATTTTCAGGTACACTGGTTCTTTCTTTTGCCACTACAAACCTGCTGTTCAGTCCCTCTGTTGATTTTTTATTTCACATATCGTACTTCTTCGGTCCAAAATTTGTAATTGGTTCTTTTGAATAACTTCTCTCTTTACTCATATTCTTTATTTGGTGGGACATCGTTGTCTCTCGTAGACAGGGTTGAAGACCTTTCACATAGTTTGGGGATCTAGCACGCTACTTCAGCCCCTCATATAGGCCTCTTGTTCCTCACATCTTCCTTTGATGTTTTGACAAGCTCTTGTTTGATCCAGCTGCTATAGGAATCTCAGGTACAACTGCTACTGATTGTTTTCAGCAAAATCCTGGATGTTGCTGTTTCCCTTTGAGTCAGGTCACTAAAGACAACACCTTGCAAACTGAATTTTTCGAGGGAGCTGTGAGACCCATGAAAAAGTAACAATACTCAGGGATGGGACTTTTTTTTAATGAGCTCCAGTCTCAGTCTGTGCCCTCATGTGGCTGTAAGCCTGCCAGATTTTACAACTACCTTAGTTGCAAGGCTGCTGGTTTACAAAGCTACTCCCAGAGCAGTGGAAAGATGGGAGTTACAGCATAATAAAATTTACAAGGCCACAAACTCTGCTGTTCTCACCAAGGTGTGGCAGTTTATTTTTAAATAAACACTACTCAAATTGTTGCAAGCCTTTTGTTAATTAACCAGAGCTCTGAAAATTTAATTTTTACAATCTTTCCTAGTGTTTTTTTTTTGCTTTTATAGGGTAATGAATGTGTGATGATTCCAACTCTGCCATTCCCTGCCTTTCTTTTCCTGGTAGCCTCGTTTTATTATTTGAAAAATAGTTTTTGTTTTAGATTAGACTCTTCCTTCTCAAAGTATGATCCTTGAATCAGCAAAATCAGCATCACTTGGGAGCTTGTTGGACAGAGTCTCAGGCCCACAGCAATCCATTTGAGTCAGAATCTGCATTTGACATCTCCAGAGGATTTTTTGGTACATTAATGTTAGAGCATTGCTGGTCTAAGTCAAGATTGTTCAAAGTTTAATCTGTATATAAGTTCTTTAAAAAGCATCTGGAGAGCTTGCTTGTTTTTTTTTTTTTTAAGATTTTATTTATTTATTTGAGAGAGAGAAAGAGAGAGCATGAGGGGGAAAAAGGTCAGAGGGAGAAGCAGACTCCCCACGGAGCCGGGATCCCGATGTGGGACTCGATCCCCAGACTCTGGGATCATGACCTGAGCCGAAGCAGTAGCCCAACCAACTGAGCCACCCAGGCACCCTGGAGAGCTTGTTTTAAATAGAAATTCCTGGAACCCTTGTCAGACTTAACTAAGTCAGAATTCATGCAGATAGAATTTGGGAATATGCATTTTGACTAAGCACTGCAGATTTTTATCATACACACTGAAATGTGAAAGCTGCCAATTTAGAAACTACAGTAATCAAATAGGATTTTTTCCATTTTAATGGCAGCTTGTATTTCATTTTTATAAGTAATATTTCTATTTTAAGGAGGACATCTTCAACCAAATTAAGCAGGGACCTTTCAAGTGCTATTTTATCTCAAAATGGTACATGCACAGTATGCAAAATACCTAATATTATTATGTATATATAGGTATATATACCTAATAAATACCTAATATTATTGGTTTAGTCTTTTTATTTGTGTGTAAAATTGTATTATCCTGTGACTGTTTTTAGCCAGAACAAATTATGACCCAAATAAATTGCCTTGATGATTCACTTTGTATTTATAGAAATATAAAAAAAATTATACATTTTTTCTGCCTCATAATTTTATGAGATTTGAATGAGGACTTAGTGCCTTAATTTAAATTGAAATTACCCTCTAGAGAGGAATTCTTCCTACATTTGCTTAACTATAACTTTAAAATGATATAAGCAAATCTGGTAGTCTGATACATGTCTTACATAGTTCATAGTTTACATTTTCCTATAGTTAATTTTGTCTGTTTAATAATTTTTAGTATTTAATATTAATATAATTCCTTACAATCCTTATTCAAAGCTCTCAGAACTGCCAACTTAAAAGGACAGAAAATGACATTAACATTGTCAGTGAGCAAGAATTTCTATCCCCTTTAAGGGTTCTTCTAGCTGGACTAAGAATAGCATTGACATGAAACAGATTAACAGGAGAAAATCAAAGTTAATAGTATAAGTATGGTGAATCCACCCAGACAAGGAATTTCCAGAGACAGGCAAAATGAGGTATATATGTCGTATTGAACTAAGGAGAAGGGGGTAGGAATCTGGGATTTTAGAGCAGAGGAATGCACCTCACAGGGGGAAAAGAAAAGCAGATGTTTGGGGCCCCTGGATGGCTTAGCTGGTTAAGCGTCTGCCTTCAACTCAGGTACTGATTCCAGGGTCCTCGGATCAAGTCCCATGTCAGGCTCCTTGTTCATAGGGGAACCTGCTTCTCCCTTCCACTTCCCCTCCCTTGTGTTCTCTCTCTCAAATAAATAATCTTTAAGAAAAAAAAAAAAGGAAAGAAAAGAAGATGTTTGATAATTAGACATTTGCCCTGTCATACAGATGGGTCACTCAGTTAAAATTTATTTCTGCTAAGATTGCCTGGGTGGCTTGGTGGGTTAGGCCTCTGCCTTTGGCTCAGGTCATGATCTCGGGGTCCTGGGATTGAGCCCCAAATCAGGCTCTCTGCTCAGCGGGGAGCCTGCTTCCTCCTCTCTCTCTCTGCCTGCCTCTCTGCCTACTTGTGATATCTCTCTCTGTCAAATAAATAAATAAAATATTAAAAAAAATTTATTTCTGCTAATAACCCTTATTCTGGGAAAGACCCCCAATTTAGATTCTTCTTTAGAATTAAGGGAGAAGCAAAAGTTTCTTTTGAGTCCACAGGGTCTTGATTGCCTTCAACTTAAAATAACCCATATGTCAAAGTGACACATACTGGGAGCAGAGGCTATCCTGAACCCCTTCAACATTGAAACATTAAGATGTATGAATGGGTTGCATTTTAGTTTTGTATGCAGTTGTATGTGTGTTTGTGTTTCAATACTAAAACATTAGATTAATTTTATTATTGATCTGTTTTTTATTATAGTGTTCATATTATGAGATTAATAACTATTACATAATAAAGGTTTATTTTAATGAATTTTGGGGAAGGAAGAAATTTCTCTGGTTTTCAAGGCCCTTTCAGCTAAACTAAGAATCAAGTTGGCTGAGACAGATTAACAGAAGAAAATCAAATTTAGTTTCTTACATAAGAGGAATACACACACACGTGAAATGCCAAAGACAGTGAGGCATCATGAGACTTACATGAGCTAAGAAGAGAGACGGGGGTATAAGGATACAAAGGGGAGGAAGACAATTAGCAAGAAAGTGAGAGGAGGTGTCTGGAAAATAGAGGTTGTCCTATTATGGAGATATATTTCTTAGGTAAAGAGAAATCTCTGTTAATAGCTCTTTTCCTGGACAGATTTCTTTTCCAATGAAAATATTACTATGTTGAGAGGAAGAGGAAGAGATTGACCTGAATCTGCTAGATTTTGATTGCTTTTAACTCAATCTTCACACCAATGTGGCCCATCTTGGTGCAACCCACATTTGGCCCCTACAAAATCCGGCTTGAATAAATCTATTCTTAATATTATACAGATTTCTTCAACTCTGCAGATAGAATTAGGCATTCCTGACATGACTCTTTGTGACATCTTTCATCCATATCTAGAGGATCATTTCCACACTATCCTCCACTATAATGTGGGCAACCTAAGCTAGAGAAGATAACAGATTCATATTTGTATTTCCAGCACCCAATCCCACATATAACATATAATGGAGTCTCCATAACTGTTTCCTGAATGAATTAGCATTATCTCATAAGATGGACTGAATTGCTAAGTAATTCCTGAAGATAGCATAATTACTAATGCACTGATTAACTATGTATCCACATCTTATATCCAGTCCTGAAAGAAATATTTCTTTTTTGAAAATAAGATTAAAAAGGAAATGTGTACAGCTCTGACAATACGTTGAGACCAGTATATGATTCCATTTCTAGAATATAATTGGGCAGTGATTTATGTTCTAAATTTCCTTGCTATAAGAATTAATATTGCCTTTCCATATAATAGAATATTCTGTTTTACATATTTCAATTCCAGATCTTTTTTTTTCTTTTAAGTAATCTCCACACCCAGCATGTGGCTTGAACTCACAACCCTGAGATCAAGAGTTGCATGCTCTACCATCTGAACCAGCCAGACACCCTGATCTTTCTCTTTTTAAAAACATACATGTTGGGGCACGTGGGTGGCTCAGTGGGTTAAAGCCTCTGCCTTGGCTCAGGTCATGATCCCAGAGTCCTGGGATGGAGCCCCACATCGGGCTCTCTGCTCAGCGGGGAGCCTGCTTCCCCCTCCCTCTCTCTTTCTCTCTGCCCACCTCTCTGCCTACTTGTGATCTCTGTCTGCCAAATAAATAAATAATTTAAAAAAACATACATGTTTTGAGATGCAGAATGAGAACATACGGATTTTTTAACTGAAATTTATTCTGATTCTATATTTTATGAATGATGGAAAAATTTTTAAAAGAATATTTTGTGGTCATTTGAATTTTGTTATAGTAGAATTCAAAATAATCCTTTTTTCATTTATTTTAGTGTCAGTTTGGTGGAATCCTCAACATTTATCTCTTTGCCATCTCAATTAACAGAATCTGGACAATTCATGAACCATGGGTAAATGTGAATATATTTATGCTTATAATTTTCTCAGGAAAAATTCTGAGAAATTAGCATTCAACTGAACTTGTTATTAATTATACAATAGTTTTTGTTTATTTGAAATATTTAATTTATATTATATATAAAATTTATATTATTCAGTTGTTCTGTTCTCTCATGTGTTACTAGGCTATGTGCATGAAAATTGCATAAATATGCACTTGATTAAATACAGTGGCTTCTCATTATTTGTGATAGTTATGTTCCATAAAATTGTGGCACTCAATGAATGAATACTGAGCCATTATTCCTAGAAGAAATATATGTAATCACATAGAAGATAATTATAAATCCTAAAAATAACCCACCCTGGTAGATTTTATTTTTACATAGAGAAAATAAGGTTCATCCATGTTAAATGACTTGTATAAGGCTAACCCACTAAATTGCCAGCAAATTGTTTCAAATCTTGTCCACCTGGCCCCAGAGGTGGGGCTTCTTGAACATTTTACTTCTTTTTTTTTTTTTTAAGATTTTATCTATTTATTTGACAGACAGAGATCACAAGTAGGCAGAGAGGCAGGCAGAGAGAGAGGGGGGAAGCAGGCTCCCCACCAAGCAGAGAGCCCGATGCAGGGCTCGATCCCAGGACCCTGGGATCATGACCTGAGCCGAAGGCAGTTGTCCAACCAACTGAGCCACCCAGGCGTCCCTTTATTTATTTATTTGACAGAGATCACAAGTAGGCAGAGAGGCAGGCAGAGAGAGAGAGGAGGAAGCAGGCTCCCTGCTGAGCAGAGAGCCCGATGCAGGGCTCGATCCCAGGACCCTGGGATCATGACCTGAGCCGAAGGCAGAGCCTTTAACCCACTGAGCCACCCAGGTGCCCCTTGAACATTTTACTTCTGTACTGCCTCCTACCGTCTCCCTCCTCTGGTCATCTGCATGTGAGAACTGAAGCAAAAAGGCCCAGCGTCAGTTTTTTTTTTTACTTTAGCTGGGAACTGTATGACCATTGACTGGAACTTTTTGCAACTCTGCACATGTCCATAAACAACAGGGGAAGCTCCGTGAGTATGGATTTGGGGATTACAAATCAATTTTAGTGAGGAGACAAATTTGCAAATAACCAGAATTTGTGGATAGTGAGGATCAACTGAATTTAGGCTTACTCTACCTACATTTTGAGATCTGTATTTAGTTTAGAAAGAGACTTTGACTTTCGAGTAGAGAAGCAGAATTTTTAAAAGTTAGATTGCTTTATATTTCTGATCTATTTTGAATTACTAAATATTCAATTTGAAATAGAATAAAAACAACATTGTCAAGGTTAAAAAAATCAGCTAGAAAGAAAATAATGCAAGTATGTATTAGTGAAATGCATGATATGCTGACCATTACTCTAACAACTACTTCATAGCTACTATGTTAGTTTATTTTCTACCCTTGTCTCTGCGTAATGCTTGATAACGACGGTGTCATGCTTTTAGATGCAAAACTGTGTCAGGAGTCAAGGATCTGGCAACTTTTAAACCATAGGAATAACCAATGTTAAAGTCATCAGAAACTCTTAAAGTGATTTGTGCAGAACTTGCTAAGGTTAAAAAGAATATAGTTTATTTTCCAAAAATGAATTATATTTAAGCCAATAGTTTTATTATGTTATAAGGATTACATTTATTATGCTTGATTTCCTCATTGTTGGTCTTTGAAAAAAATTGTTATAGGAGCACACCATTTTTATCTCAGAGCATTTGTTTTGTTGAATGCTAATTACATACTTAACTAAGGCATTCGAAATGTTACTTTTACATTTTTCTGTCATCAAGAAAATAATACATTAATACCTTGAATGATAAAGCATCATTATAGATATCATAAGAATAGAGTATTGTAGGTATTTTATGTTAATTTCCTTGTAGTATAATGTGCTGGTATTGCTAAAAACTCTTCAGTAAATACTCCTCCAAAGTCTTTATCTTTTTAGTCTCTTGCTTCTTGATTAAGCAGCAGCCTGGCATTTTAGATTTTTCCTGAATGGCCTTGAATTAATTTTTCCACATTAATTGCAAATAATTTATAGTATCACATATTAAACTGGAGTCAGATATGAAAGCAATGTTATAGGTATCTGTGAGCATAAGTAACTCAAAGTTGGATCAGTTTAATGAACAGCAAAATTGAGTCTGCTTTCTCTCTCTCTTTAAAGATTTACTTATTTATTTTAGAGAGAGAAGGAGCATGCATGAATAAGGGGAGGGGCAGAGGGAGAGGGAAAAAGAATTTTCTAGGCAGACACCCCAGTGAGCATGGAGCCCAGTGTGGGGTTCAATCTCATGACCTTGAGACCGTGACCTGAGCCGAAATCAAGAGTCAGATGCTGAAATGACTGAGCCATCCAGGTGCTCCAAGTCTACTCTGTTAATTTGGAATGCAGTTCAGGAATTCTGTATCCCAAACTTTAACACGATTTTTCTTTATGTAATATTCTGGAATGGTTTTGATTAGCTCCAAAATGTCATAATTACTGGAGCTATAGGTAAAGATATCTTTTTTAATGTTATGCTTCTCAAATCTAAACCGTAATGGAAATAAACAAGTATTAAGACCTTTGTAATGTAATTTTTGGCTAGAAAGGACACTTTGCAAGTACTCATCCAAAATAATTGCCAATTCAGCATGCAGTACCGCTGAAGAAGTATGTCTATCATGGTCTCAAACATTGATCATTCTTTCTCATATAGTCTATTCTATTCATATGTAAAATATTTTACATTCTTAGTTCCCTGCTGAAGGCTTCCTGTGATAAAACTAACATAAAGATACAGTGATACTGAGTATTGATCAGGGAGAATAGGATCTACTGTAGAGTAGTTAGGCTTCTGTACATTAACTGTCAAAGAATGATTCAGAGCCCTTTGTTTAACCAACTGAGTCACCCAGGCGTCCCAAGAGCCCTTTGTTTAAAGGATTGATGATTTACTCCTTTGCACCTCTGTGAAGACTGTCTATCAGATCAAAGGTGGGAGTGGGATTTGAAAAGGCAAAGGCTACAGTTTTTTGAGGAAAAGACATGGTCCCTGGTTTGTCATGTCAGCACTGTTCTGAGCTGAATGGCCCCAAATTCATATTTTGGGTTGAAATAGAACAGTCTTAAGTTTACTCCAAAGGCTGTCTTTCTGACAGTTCTTAAGAGATTGATTAAATCAGAAGCACTTATTATGGCTCCTTTTTTGGGGTCCTAACTGCTTGCTGTATAAACACCTCTAGGCTCTAATTCATGTAGCAGGCAACTCTTTATTCACTTTCGCAAGGATTAGCTAAAGTATCCAGAACTCCAATAATCAAATCTACTTCATGGGCAGCAGAAAGGAGGAAGCACAATAAGAGTGTGCCCTTTCTTTCTCTGTTAGGGAAACTTCCCAGAAATAGCACACAGCACTTCTGCTTGCAGCCAGTTGGCCAAATCTAACTGAAAGGAAGACTAAGAAAGGACCCTTCTCCACATACATATCACAGTAAAATGCGGCCTCTGTCAGTGAGGGGAGAAAAGGGCCCATGGATACTGGGATAGACAATCAACAGGTTCCACCATGAGGGGACACAGAAGAGAGTTTTATCCCAACTAGCACAAAGCTATCTAGTATTTCCTCAGTCTGGCTTCATTGGCATAATGAGACCTTTTGATCTTTAAATATGTCTTAATAAAATAATACTTAGCAATGTTATACACCCTGTTTTTCTTAAAGCTCTCCTTAATGTTTGTTTTGAATAGATTTCCAGATACAAATAAAACTTAAGAACATGCATTTTGAATCATGACCAAAATGGAGGTCTGATCTAGTACCTCTATGATTAATAACTTTTGTATATATAATATACCATACAATAAAACATTACACTGTCTCAGTAACTCCCATTCTGATCTCTAGGTCTAATCAGCAAGGTAACATAAGAGAACAAGAAAAGGTTAAAAAAAATTGCTCCATAAATGACCAGTAATCCCTTTTTAGAGCTCTTAACAAATATCCCTATTCTATTCTTTTTAGGCATGTGGTAACATTACACTTACCCAGTTGAAGTTATTTATGAATATATAACTTAATCAGCTAATGGCATGTGAGGAAAAGTACAAAATATTTTCTCCAAGGGTAGGTTTAAGATGCAGTGAACAATTTTTCTCATTCCCTTTCCTTGATACTGTTAAAGAAGTATATATAGAAATGGAGTTCTCTTCACCAAGGATCTTTGAGGCCATCCTCTCCACCTAGGATAGACATGTAATGGGAGCCTGAAGTGAACTACTATGCTAATCCGCTGAGATACGAGGTGTTACAGCAGCATATGCTCACTGAAACTCCTTCTCAGATTCACTGCAGTCAGTAGCTCCTCAAATAATAAATATTCTCTTCTCAAATGAGCAGTAAAGTGCTGAAATTATCTTTCAGGTGGCATAAAAAAAAAAGGTAGGGGCACCTGGGTGGCTCAGTGGGTTAAAGCCTCTGCCTTCAGCTCAGGTCATGATCCCAGGGTCCTGGGATCGAGCCCCACATCGGGCTCTCTGCTCAGCAGGGAGCCTGCTTCCTCCTCTCTTTCTGCCTGCCTCTCTGCCTACTTGTGATCTCTCTCTGTCAAATAAATAAAATCTTAAAAAAAAAAAAAAGGTAAGGTCTCCTATTAAAAATTTTTAAAATGCCTCTATAAACTGCTCTTCCTAAGCAACAGACACATATAAGACAGCACATTTGAAACCACATGGATGATAAAACTTCATATTCATCACACATTTTACTTTACAGGAACATGATCCATGAGCATAAGCAAGAACAGTTAAGAACTTTTTTATTCTAATTAAATCCAAAGGATTACCAGAAAGGATCAGGACAGGACACTGATTTTAGCCACACTTTAAAATTAAATGATAGGTCAGTGGTGTTCAGAAATGAGCACTATGTAAATAATCTCCTACAGTAATATGACTTGCTATTTTTTCAGCAGCATTGAATTATTTATCATTTAATAAGTTCTTACTAAGTGGCCCCTTAAGCAGTGCTCTTAGTACCAGAGGCATATCAAATAAATAAGTCATAGATCTGGTTCTCAAGGAGCCAACCATCAAGTAGAGAAGAAAAAGAAAATCATACACAAGTGGAGGCAATTATACAAGGCAGAATGCATTAGTAATATATTTTGTACCAAAAAAAAAAAAAAAAAGTTCTGTGAGCTCATTGACAAGGAGTATCACTCTCTAGATATAGAGATCCTGGGTTTCATCCCCCTTCTCTTTTCTTTACATATATTTTTGGGGAATAGCTAATGAAAATACCTTTTGAATAAATCAGAGTTGCCTTATCCTTAAAGACACCCTCAAACCCAGAAAAACTGAGTTACCTATACTATTTATGGTAAAGATGGATAGAAAAGAATTGCAGACCTAGAAAGAGAAGACATTTAAGGAGAATAATGATGTACTATGCACTTTTTTCTCATGCATATGTTATACTCTGCTGTTCTTCTTTATAATATACAAATTGGGATCGGAAATGTAAGATTTTGATGGCCTGAATCTAGAGCAGGGGAGAAGTTTCCTGTAAGTATAAAAGGAGCGTGGGAAGAAGGAATTGCTGAAACAGTGGAAGAGGGGACAGGCAAGGGGAAATATAAGACATATGCTTATGCATATGGATTATTGGAAATGTGAATGAAAGTTGAAAAGGTGTTGAAGTGTTTATCCTTCTGCTTTGTAATTATTCCTTGTAGACTTACTTAGTGTGACAGACTATAATCTGTGAACTGAGGAGCTTTGCCTTTTATCCTTGTCTCTCAGAGTACCTTGGCCCAGAGTAGCCACCCAAATGAAAGAAGGCCCTGATATTTTTCAGATATTTTTCTGAGTCTTGATTCTTGCTAAAAACCCAGAAAAGCTCAATTCTGCATGGCTATGATTTTAAGATATTTCATTTTACTACACTGAATAATTGGTGACACTTAGAATTAGGCAAATCTTCAAGGAAAACAGTGACTCAGAAGCCAGATGTAGGTACTAAGAGTCATCCTCTTGCTCTACATGAGAGTTTCATACCTGTTTTTAATTTCTTCACAGTCTTTGCCAGTGTGATGAAGCCTATTCTACTTTACAGAATAATGTTTTATAAATATTAAACTAAGATATAAGAATTACAGAGTATCTTAATCTTCCCAGGCTGCAGTAACAAAATAACATGGAAATGATGGCCTACACAACAGAAATTTATTTCCCATAGCTCTGGAGGTTGAAAGTCCAAGACCAAGGTGCAGGCAAGATAGTTTTCATTTGGAGGCCTCTTCTCTTGACTTGTAGGGGGCAGCTTTCTTGCTGTGGGCTTACTTGACCTCTTTGTGCATGCATACGGTCAGCTCACTGCTGGCTTTTCCTACAAGAACACTAATTCTGTTGTATCAGGACCCCACCCTTATGACCTCATTTAACCTTGATTACCTTCTTATAAGCCCTATCTCCAAAATTAGTCATTTGGAGAATTGGGGCTTTAACATATGAATTTAATGGTGATGCAATTTAATTTATAGCATAGAGGAAACTCATACTCCAGCAGATAATAAAAATATTTAAAAATCCTAATATGTTAAAATACATACTTATTAACATAATACACAATAAAATCTACTGGTGGACATAATAACTACCATACTTTAAAAGTAGTTATGATTGTAAATAATAGCTTAAGATATGTACAAGAATTGAAATGCAATATAAACATATCCATGATTATTTGGTGACCGTTTCATATTACAGCTAATGCTACTGTGGTTTGATTTAAATTGCTGTTAAGAGTTAGTGGGAGTCAAGATGGAATTTTTCCCCATTCGAATTCACAGATCCACTCTGTCCTCACACCCTGGGTTGGTACACCTTGCTTTACAGACTTCTCAGTTGCTCAGGAGCCAAAAATGTACTAAAAACAGCAAGTATTCCATTTTTTTAAAAAGATTTTATTTATTTACTTGACAGAGATCACAAGTAGGCAGAGAGGCAGACGGTGGGGTGGGGTGGTGGGGGGGGGGTGGAGAAGGCTCCCTGCTGAGCAGAGAGCCCGATGTAGGGCTCAATCCCAGGACTCCGGGACCATGACCCAAACTGAAGGCAGAGGCTTTAACCCACTGAGCCACCCAGGTGCCCCAAGTATTCCATTTTTACTGTCCTCCAGAGACCACTGGGTCCTTTTTTAAAGAAGCCCTAGGCACATGGAGGATGGAGTGTATCTCAAAATTGATCCACTTACGTTCCTTCCCGTGATGCATGAAAATTAGTCTTGAACCAGAAAATTTGCTCTTTGATTTGGACACAGCTGTGAATGCTGGCCCAGGAGTAGCTTCATGAAGTCTTATGTTAAAGATCTCCCCTCCCCAACTGAAAAGGTTTGAGTAGGAAGTCATTCTTGGGGCTTATTTATTCATGCTCTGAATAGAACCATTTTGGTCATTTTAGTTTGAAAAGAGGCAGGTCATTCCTGCAGAGAAAAAAGGAATGTCATCCCTTTACACCTCCTAAGTAGGTTTCACTCCCTGACTTCAGCCCACTACTAAATTAGTAGAAGATATTCCCTTGCTTGATCAACAGTATTATATATCATTTTAACCTCTTTTGATGCTATTCTTCTTTAAGACCAGGGGTTTAAAAGTGCTCCCTCTGCCATAGCTTCAGCAGCAGTTGGTGAGCATTTAGGAAAATGATAGCATAGACTGAGCTGCAGGGAGTAACCAAGAGGTAGAATTGATTTTCCGTTCTTTCTTTGATCAGCAAGATACTGGTTTTGTAAACAAGCTGGGTTTATCACTGAATTTTTAGACTCAAGAATGTTGATCAGGGAAAATAGAATTTACCTGAACCAAATTACTTTATTAAATTATTTTCTTTCTTTCTTTTTTTTATTAAATTATTTTCTGATGTCTCTGAATTAATCATGATAATCACTACTTTTATGAGCAAGGTAATAACATTTCTAGGTCTGCAATTTTTTTTCTATCCGTCTTTATCACAGGTAACTCAATTTTTGTGCATTTGAGAGTCTCTTTTGAGGATAAGGCAAACTCTTAATTTATTCAAAAGGCACTTTCATTAGCTATTCTCCAAGAAAATACATAAAGAAAAGGAAAAGAAAAAGAAGCCCAAATTTCTCTGCTTTTCTATTCATTATGGAAAAAATGGCTGAAGGGCTAGAGATTGCAAGGATTGAGCAAAATGAAGTTCTGAAATTATCTGAGGATTTTAATCAGGCATTCTATCTACAGCTCCATTGTAGAGATGGCTGTGGAAACATGCATCGAGAAATAAACATTCTTTATTGTTTTTCCCACTCTCTGAATGGTCTCCCTTATAATTGCTAAAATATCTAGTATGTCTCTGATAGCCTTAAAGTGTCTATCAAGTGTCCAAATTACATAAAATATTAAAACAGCTAATCAGAACGTCTGTGAGTTGAAGTAAAGCAGAGAGTAGTTACAAGATGTGGTAAGAAAGGCAGTGGAGAAAAAGAATCAATATGGCTAGAATTTTACTTGGACATAGTCCATATATTTTTACAGCATCAAATTCAGGAGAAGCAAGGGGCACCTGGGTGGCTCAGTTGGTTATAGCTCTGCCTTTGGCTCAGGTTGTGATCTCCTGGGTGCTGGGATGGAGCATCCCCACCTCATCCCCTGCGCTGGGCTTCCTGCTCAGTGAGGAGTCTGCCTCTCTTTCTCCCTCTGCCCCTCTGCACTATTCGTTCTCTCTCTCAAATTAATAAATAAAGTCTTTAATAAAAAAAAAAAAGTCATGCAAAAGCATATGACAGGGTAAGAAAATATGGAGGTTTTGTATTTTCAGAAAAAAATCAGGCAAATAATATCTGAGAGCCGAGATGCTAATTGCCAGCTTGTGGAGCAAGGTAATTATGTATATTGAGAAGAGCAGTTTGGGGGAAAATTGATGGGTTCTGGAAGATATGGAATCTTTCAAGGAGGCAGTTGTTTCAGGCTATGGTCTGCTAAATAATTTTCAGAAATGCAACCAGAACTTAAGCAGCTGCCCATGTCTCTTCTCTTTATGAAAAAGAAGCAAATGCAGAAATAATAAACTGAAAGAAGAGAATCTTTGAAGAAATCAAGTTCTAGAACCACTTTTGGAAAGAATATATAGTCCTAAGTTGAAACCACTACTTTTGGGCCTCGGGATTTGGGTTTGTTTGTTTTTAATTATTATCAAATGTTTATTTCTCCATAGTATTCATAAGTAAAAAGGAATTGTTTTTTTAATATATTTTTTATTTTTTATAAACATATAATGTATTATTAGCCCCAGGGGTACAGGTCTGTGAATCGCCCTCTTTACACACTTCACAGCATTCACCATAGCACATACGCTCCACAATGTCCATAACCCAACAACCCTCCTCCACACCCCTCCCCCTGCAACCCTCAGTTTGTTTTGTGAAATTAAGAGTCTCTTATGGTTTGTCTCCCTCCCGATCCCGTCTTGTTTCATTTATTTAGAAAGGAATTGTTTCTACTAAATTGTATAAAACAGTGGTAGAAATATGGATGATTGTTAGTTTCCTTTTTGCATTTTTCTTTTAAAATTTCTGAAACAATATAAACATAAAAGAGATACATGAAATTCATCTGTGACCTTTGTATGTCATGTAGGTGGCCATAATTTTTAAGGATCTATAAGATTTAATGAAGACAGAATTGTTTTTGAGTTTCGTTTGTGTTGTTGATGTTGTTCTCCTATTTATTTATGACAGTGATGCTGGGAGTAGCCCTGAAAGTGATAATTTGAAGAGTTTTTGCCAGTCTCCAAATGCCTTAAGAACCTGTGAGTACCTCATATAAAAGCTTTCATTTGTCTTCATGTCTGACTTTTATGTGCATAGCATACCCGCAAATGAAAAACTCAACAAAGGATGGTTATGACAGTAGACAGAAGGGCAAGCCCAAGGTCTGGTTCTCAGCTTTTCCTGTTCATAACCTTTTGCAGGACTCTACATCTTTCTCTTCACTGTGAGTCCTAGTTTCCTTACCCATAATGAATGGATTTAAGTAAATGACTTTTATGTATCTTTTGGCTTATTCTAAACTGTTTAAACCTATTTAGGTGACAGGTATCGCCATGTTTAAGATTACAAGGGGAACACAGATTTACTTTGTTTTATGACATAACTGGATTTAGAAAATCTGTATAGGACATGGATAGGACAATGGATAGAGGAATGTTCTGGTTATCTCTAGCTACAGAACAAACCACCCCAAATGTAGTGCCATCAAACAGTAAAAGTGGATTAGCATTATTATCTCTCACACTTCTGGAGTGACTGGTCTCAGCTAGATGGTTTTTGCTCAGAGTCCCCATGCAGTTGCAGTCAGATGGAGGCTGGGGCAGGAGTCATCCTAAAGGCTTCCCAACTCACATGTCTGTTGGTTAATACCTTTTGGCTAGGACCTCGGGTGGGACTGTTGGTCTAGACACTTACATGTGGCTTTTCATGTGGCTTAGGCTTTTTCACAGGATGACAACTTGGCTCTAAAAGCAGGTGAGCCAAGAAAGGGATGATTAGGAAGAAATCATATTAAATTGTTTGTTCTAGTGACAGACGTCATACTGTTGCCTTCTAACATATTATTCATTAGGATCAAGTTCCTAAGACTGCCCCACCATATCACCACGTTCAAGGCAGTGTTGAAGAACTTGTAGACATGTTTTGAAACCAACAAAAATGATAGAAACAAACATGTATATAAAATTGTCCTCTATTTTCAGTTCAAGTTTTCCATTACACCCGTTATGTGAACTATTACATAGTTGACAAAAAAAGTTGAAGATGCTTAGATGACCACTTTACTATTTATATATGTATATCTAGGCTAATTTAAACACTAGTGCAGTTCCCTTTTTAAGGACTCTAATAGAGGGTCATAATTACACGTTTTTATGGTATCAGGCTGGAGCTGGGGTCACCCATGCTTTCAATAACAAATGCACGTGTCATCTAATTTGGTATGCTAATGCTTTGAACATTTTTTTATTCATTTCAAAACTTGAAGCACTAATTGAAACAGCTGCTTTATTTGAATAGCACTTATGAAATGATATGTAAACAAGCTCTGCTTCATGTTTTGGTAGCAATTAAGTCAAATTTCATCAGAGAGTTCTTCTGCTCCACACATACTCTTCACCTGGGAGTAAAAGGGACTTCAAGCCTGGAGCTCTTGTTTCTTCCCTTTGACATGCACACGCGCTACTGTGTCATCATCCTCAGCAACAAAGAGGTGAGAACTGAACGGTGGCTTGTGTTTTCATCATGGGCTGGCACTTGAATGGAGTAGCCAGTACAGGTGACTTGAAGGCAGCTGAAGACTCTAGTAGTGTAGATAACAACTTCAACCTTCTAGTTGCTAAACAAAGAGCTTATCCTCACAAATAAGCAAAGAGGTAGACGAGCTGTGGGTAGAGTTTATAATGGCTGCCTTAGGAAGTCCCACGGGAGCAGATGGGTAGCCTGCCTAACCTTGCTGCAGCTCTGGCTGTATTTACTTTATGTAGCTACACAACTAGTTACCTACCAAACATTGAGGGGCTGAAAAAAATACACATTTATTATGCCATGTTTTCCATGGATTAGAGATCCGGGCATGACCTAGGTGGGTCTTCTGTTTAAGGTCTATTAAGTCTTCAGTCAAGGGATCTGCCAGTGCTGGATCCTCCTTAGAGACTCCACTGAGGAAGGAGCTGCTTCTTAGCGCTCTCAAGTTGTTGGCAGAGTTAACTTTCTAGTGGGTCTGGCGTCCATGTAGCTTACTTCTTTAAAGCCAGGAAATGGGATGCCTGGGTGGCTCAGTTAGTTAAGCATCTGCCTTTGGCTCAGGTCATAATCCCAGGGTCCTGGGATCGAGTCCTGCATCAGGCTTCTTACTCAGTGGGGAGTCTGCTTCTCTCTCTCTCTCGCTGTCTCTCAGATAAATAAAATATTTAAGCAAAAATGAATAAATAAAACCAGCAAAGGAAAGAGAAAGAGAAGGAAAGGAGGGATGGAAGAACAGAGAAAGGGAGGGAGGGAGGCAGAGAGAGAGAGAAAGAGAAGATAGGCTTTAGAGGAAAGATTTTATGATATCTTCCCTTCCGGAAAGAAACTGCCATGTGTTGACCTGAGGAGGGAATTTATAATGCCCAGAAGATAGTCCTAAATACATCAATTCTGTATCAGTTATGTGCTATATTAAATGCCTATGCAATGAAATAATGGTAATTGGAAAGAGGTATTGTATTGATCTGGTGTCTATAGGGTTATTCACACAGGAAAAATAATATAGTCCTTAAATATGTAAAAATTAGTTTAACTTCACTTAAAATTGCCATTTAGGAGGGAAAAAATGCCATTTTATAGTAATGCTAAATCTTGTTTTTTATTTCCCTTAAAAGAGCCCAAGATTTAACCAAATTCCTCTATATGAAAATTTGTGAAAAATAGAAACGGTGGTGTGACTAGTAGTTTAATCAAATACTTCACAGTTCTTTTTTTTTTTAAAGATTTTATTTATTTATTTGACAGAGAGAGATCACAGTAGACAGAGAGGCAGGCAGAGAGGAGAGGGAAGCAGGCTCCCCACCGAGCAGAAAGCCCGATGCGGGACTCGATCCCAGGACCCTGAGATCATGACCCGAGCCAAAGGCAGTGGCTTAACCCACTGAGCCACCTAGGCGCCCCACAGTTCTTTTTTTATATTAAATTATAATATGGGCCTAGAAAGTGCTAGGCTTAATTTTTAATAGCATAGTAAGGAGACTGATTTTATTATTTGAATTCAGCTATTGGAATATTAATATTTACTTCCATAAATTTTGTCTAAATTAATCCAAATATCATTATACTTAACTTGGAATCTCAGCTTATTAAAACATGTCTTTTGATTATATATATTTTGTTGCTGTCAGAAAAAATATTAAGAAAAACAGTAATCATAAAATTATATTGCTGTCAACTGAGAAATAATGCCCTTAATCTAAAGTATTACATTGAATTACAATTACTTATGTGGGCAAACACATCTATTAATTTACACATTCAATTTATTGCTAATTATATTGAAAAATGCAATTACATGCTTAAATAGATAATCAAACATCCAAGTCCACCTAGTTAGCTCCTGTTCTTATTAAATGTGTGATAACTGCTTTGCCATTAAGAACCACCTGTTGAAAACTGTAAAGTAATTTGGCCTCCATTTGATAGCTTTCCATGTGTAAAACAGAAACATTTCTACTAACACTTCTATCAAGGAAAGGCCACTTGTTTCATTTTGGCTGTTCTATATGAACTTTCAAATTTAAAAAAAAAAGTGAGATGACTTATGTAATCGCTGTTTGAAAGTATAAACAGTTTATAAAACTTCCTTCAACGTTCATAGAAAGTGTTAGCTTAGGCGAAGACCTACAAAATCCCTAAAAATTCATGCTGTCTAATGCCAGAAGTCCAAAAGCCTTTCTGCTCGTGTGTGGATGGGGCAGACTGAATGGGGGAACCTGGAGTAGGAACATGACCCAATGCCTGAGGAATGGAACTCTCCGGGAGGAGAGCTTGACAGACCCCCACACAAACACTGCAAGGTACAAAATGATGTATTGACCCAACCCTAGGAACTCTGTCTTTACTTTCATGCCTGTGTGACTCTCTGCTCTGTGTAGTTCTGGGCTCCCAGAAAAGAAACCACCCATCTCTTCTGGGATCATTCATGCAGGAGAGGCAAGGGCATCAAGCAGGGATCCTTGACATGGGGGAAACAGAGAAGATGAAACCCCATCTAGCCCATAAATACTTTGAAACATTTATTAACCTGAAGATGCCTGCTGACAATATGGGAGCAGGTTAAGTGAATTTTAAACTCTAAATCAATGTGGTAAATGTTCACAACGTTACACGTAGTTTGAGACCCCTTTATGCTACGGGGCCTTCTCCCCCTTCACCCACCCTCCTTTCTGTGAAACCATCATCGTGCTATAAACACTGCAGCCTTTTTCAAGAAAAAATATGAGAAGAAAATCTGCCAAAGTGAATTTTGTACCCAATGGTAGTTATTTATTCTTGGTGGGTGGGGTGGGGGGACCTCCTCTGTGTTTCTTATCAATGATCCTAACAGTTAGTGTGTAAAGATTCCACATACCTCGGGGCGCCTGGGTGGCTCAGTGGGTTAAGCCGCTGCCTTCGGCTCAGGTCATGATCCCAGGGTCCTGGGATCGAGCCCCGCATCGGGCTCTCTGCTCAGCAGGGAGCCTGCTTCCTCCCTCTCTCTCTGCCTCCCTTTCTCTCTGCCTGCCTCTCTGCCTGCTTGTGATCTCTGTCCGTCAAAAAAAAAAAAAAAAAAAAAAAGATTCCACATGCCTCTGGGATACCAATATTTTAGCTCCAGGGGATACCCTTTCAAATGACATATAGAATACAAAGGAACAGTAATTCCTATTTTTCCAAATCCATATCCCTTTTATGAACTTTTTTTTTTAAATTGAGATATAACTGACAGGTAACATTGTATAAATTTTTCCGTAATATGTTGGTTTGATACATTTGTGTATTGCAATGAGGTTACTCCAGTAGCATTAGCTAACACCTTTGTCACGTCACACAATTATCATTTCTTTGTTGTGCTGAGAACAATTAAGATCTAGTCCCTTAGCAGCTTCAAAGTTTATAACATAATATCCTTGACTCTAATCACTAAGCTGTGCATTTGTTGCCCACAACTGATGTATCTGCTAGTTGCAAGTCTGGAACTCTCTCATTCTCGAAGGAAAATGTAGAATATAGAGAATGACTTCTGAAAGTTTTAAAATTGAACAACCTCAGTAATTCCCTTTTATTATTGTGTTCACTTCTCCCAGCATAGATTCACTAACAGTATAAAGTCAGTTCTGTAGACATATAGAGAGTTAACACAGAGAAAGGACATGAAGTCTGTACTAAGGGGATTCACATTCTGTGGAGAAGGTACACTTGCATAAGGCTGGCCCAGCTCACACAGAAAGTTGTACTTATTGGAAGCTGATGCTTCATACAGGTGGATGAAGAAAGCTTTCAGAATGTATGGCACATTCCTAAGATTTATAAAAATGCATTCCTGCCTTCAGTGGATGCCACATTGTGCTAGGACAACCGTGCCCTCAATAAGATGTCCCTCGCGAGACATAAATCTTTCCTTGTGTACACAGTGTCCTGAAACATGTCCACTAATTCTGTAACACAGCCAGCCAGATTCTGACCATGTCTAGAATAGAGGGAAGAATGAATTTCTATATGATAACAAAAGCAGGGATAATTGACTCATAAAGGAGTTTGGTTAAGAGGGTGAGCGGAAATTTGCCAGTAAAGCAGAGTTTGGGGAGGGGAGAAGTGTGCTCAAGAAGATTCTGAGAACACGAGGCAAGCAGCCGAGCATGAAATTTTACTGACGCTTGAATTGCCAATTCTGAGAGAAGTTTGTTGTGACAGGAAATTGATTGGGTGGATAAGGCCGACTGATAATGAGGAGGGCAGTGAAATTTTTAGTTGAATAACTTTATTATATTAGGATAATTATTGTTATTGAAAGCAGGAAGATACTGAGCATAGGAATGACCTGATTTCATCTTTGTTTTAGAAAGCATCTCTGGAGCCAAAACAGAGACTAGATTAAGAGTTGGAGAAGGAGACTGGAGACCAAGAGACTGGCTCAGAGACTCCTGCAATCTATTACACTACACCACACACCTCCATTCTCTGCTGCCTTCTGCTTTTTGCATACCAGCAGTAAAGACAGAGAGAAGGATGTGGGAAGCAGTGGGGAAAGAAGAGGAGATCATATTGGATTTGGGGGAAGGAGCAAAGGGATGAGAGAGAACCGGAAAGACGAATGTTGATATAAAGATCAATCTTAATGAGTTTGCGTGGTGTTCACTCTTGAAGCAAATTTTCATTTAATAATATTAAATAATTTCTCAGGCATGCCATTAAGGTTGTGTTAGGGGCACCTGGGTGGCTCAGTCATTTAAGCAGCCAACTCTTGATTTCAGCTCAGACAATAATCTCAGGGTCCTGGGATCAAACCTTGCCGTCCAGCTCCCTGCTCAGCAGGGAGTCTGCTTTAGGATTCTCTCTCTCTCTCTCTGCCCCTCCCCCTGCTTTCTTTCTCTTTCTCTCAAATAAATAAATAAATGTTATAAAAAAGACTGTGTTGAGAAAGTTAAACTTTTTAGTGCAAGCATACAAATCTCTTTATACATTTTCTTTTCACCCTTACTGAATCTCCTTGAACACTCATTCTATGAAAGATCATATTTTAAAAGAACAGCGATTATTCTTACTGGTCAGTTTCACATTATAATCATGCCAATGCCAAATGGCCACCTACAGTGATTAATGATCTCTCTCTAGTGTATGGAATTTAACATTTTAGAATTTTAGCTTAGCTCTTACATGCCTGTTAACCATCACAATAATGTAATATTGTCCAGCCAGTTCAAACAAATAAATTACAAAGTAAATTACAAAACATAGCAAAATCTAGGCCCAAGATTAGAGAATAAGTAGAATTTTAAGATCTATGAAACAACATGGGGATTTTCTTTCTAAATGCCTTTTTATTTTTTTTAAGATTAAGGTTGTTTGTGTCTGGAGGGCATCCATGACATGTCCAAGGTTACCCAGCTCATTAGTAACAGAGCTGGGATTAAAACTTTTCTGCCGATTCATTATTTGTGTTCCTCATTTCTAGGTCATTAACAGGTTGTCTTATAAATCTGCATACAACTGTGTTATTTGAGGACTACATTTAACTAGATACATAAGAAGAACAAAATATCTTTCGTGAGGGTTTCTTAACAATGGACAGTGGGCTGTGGGCTTTGGCATCTTCCTGGAAAATATAATAAAAATCCAAGTAAACATCCTGATTGCAAAATTTGAAATTAAGGTCAGAAGGGAAATTTAATAGACTATTAGAATTGCTCACATTGACAAGTGTCTGTTATGTGTTAGATAATTTCATTTCCTTTGTCACAGCCTCCAGACTTGGAATGTAAGGGACTTCTCTGCTTTAAGGGAGTTCTTTAATGCATTTGTATTCCTTTCCTGGTCTGATTTTATTGCAAGAAAAGTAGAGGTAAATAATTAGCTGATACCACAGTTGATTTTCTGACACAGGCATTATTTTCAATTATATTAAGTTTCTTTTTAATAAAAAAAGAACACTGAAAGTGAACAAGTTAGACAAAATAATTTTTTGGGAAATGATAATATATTGTCAGTGTAAGATGTAGAATTAAATGGAATTGAATAGAGTTTTAGTCACTGATATTTTAGTTGGCTAATCCACGGTTAGGAGGCTTTTTATAATGTATACACAAGGGAAATATTCTGGCAAATAGCAGTTTGCTCCCTTTGTATCAGCTTCCATGAGTTGGTATTCATTTTCATTGAGAAGACAAGCTATAGATCAGGCACACACTTAAGGAAACATGTGCTTTGGTAATGCTATACTCACTGAATCTAATTTCTTATGAAAATTATATTTTGGGTAAAATGTGTTTTTTTAGATAAAAATTTTAGTGAGGAAAAAAGTAAAGTAAAAGTAAAACTTAATATATTATTTTCTCTGGTCTCTGTTGAGCCTTTGTACTTCAATTATCATTGAAAATTTAATTTGATCACTTAGTTGTATTTGTAGCAAAACATGCACACAAAGAAAACACATTTCAGATGGCTAGCTTGGATTTATGTTTGCAAGATACCACATTGCTTAGGAAAAATTACTGTATGAAAGTTTTCTATAATGTACTATTTATTACCAGTGCATGAAATTAAATGCTAAACAATTTATAACATTCAAAGTTTTCCAGTTTTCTTTTATCAGCATGAACTAAAGGTAATTGTGAAACATAATTAATAAAATTCTATGGAACATTATCATATGAGAGTAGATGACAGTTAATTTTATTGTAAACAAATCTCAGTCAGGGAGGGATAGTGAAGCTATAAATAAATTGACCTCACAATCAGAAATTATTTAATCTTATATTGTTTCTAGATTAAGTTTTTGGCATTTCACGTGTTATCTAGGATATTTACAATGTCTTGGAATATTTTTTTAAAGATTTTATGTATTTATTTGACAGACAGAGATCACAAGTAGGCAGAGAGGCAGGTAGAGAGACAGAGGGGTAAGCAGGTTCCCCGCCAAGGAGGGAACCCAATGCAGGGCTCCATCCCAGAACCCTGGGATCATGACCTGAGCCGAACGTAGACGCTTTAACCCACTGAGCCACCCAGGTGCCCCAGGGAATATGTATTTTTATTATGCAATCAGTTTCCTTTTATATCATTTATGTGTGCTCCCTGTAGAGTAATCTCTCAAGCATATAGTTAATATTGTTTTAAGTTTGTGGGACAGTTCAGACTAGTTACAGTCCCAGCCTGGAACCAATTTTGTTTGCTTTTGCTTTCCTAGTAGTTAGTTGCATGTCTGTCACAAGGTCATTCTGGAAGAAAATTCTCCACTGTATGGCTTAAGCCCTAAAATTGCCACTGCCCATTTTCATTGATCCTCTCAAGTCTTGGCCCTACTCCAGATTTCTTGAGTCAGACTTGCATTTTCACCATATCTTTAGGTGCTCTCAAAAGGTGATCCCTCTCCATTTAGGTGGGTCTCTTATGTCCCTGATAAGTGCCAGGCAAAGGGTGAGATTCCTGATATGTGTCACCTCATTTAGTCCTTACCACATCTTTACTATCATTTTACTTCTTAAGATGTAAGCATTTTTTAAAAGACTTTATTATGGAAAATATACAGTTCTAGAAATAAAACTGTGGTATATCTCCCCTGTACCCTTCTCCCAGCTTCAACAGGGCATGTCCGGACTTATTTCATCATTATAATGAAGCAAATCCCAATCATCACATAATTTTAACCATAAATAACTTAGTAAGCATCTCTACAAGAAAAAAAAACAACTTTATTTTACATAATCATGATAGTGCTATTACTAAAAATATTATAAAATTTTTTTTCTTGCATCAGACACAGGCATTGTTCATATTTCCCTGATTGTCTTGTGATTATTTGTACATTTTTTTCTGTTATTTCCTTTTAAGTGTCTTTGAATTGTAGGGGAGGAAAAAATAAATTTTCCTCTACCCTTCTGATTTATTAGCTGAGACTCCTCTAATAAAAGACAGAATAACAAGGAAAACCGCATTTATTAACATGTATATTCCCTCTATACATGAAAGGTACCCAAGGAAAAATGAGTAACTCCTCCAAGTGGCTTAGATTTCAGGCTCAGATACCATCTTAATAGGGAAAAGGGAGAAAAGGAAGTTGGCCACTTGGAGGAGAGTAAATTATTTTCAGGAAAGATGAATGGGCTTTTAGAAGAATAGGTGGGAGACATGATACTTGTGACAAAGTGTGTCAGTATACAATGTCAACTTCTAGTCCTTCTGATAAGTCAATCCTTGGTTGATGAAATCCTCATGGAGGGAATTTATGGTACTTGAGTTTCTTTTGGAGGGTCTGTTTAGGCAGATAAGGCAAATTCAAAGAAAGCCTCTCCTTGCATTTACTGTCTTTCAAGTGCCTACAACTCAAAATTTCAGTATACCAAAGCAACATATTCTGGGGTAACATTTTCTGCTTCTCTTCAGAATCAAGATCTAAATATTCATCCATTGGGATCTTATGTCTTTTGAGACTTCCTCTCTCCCCTTCCTTTTCATTTAATCTCTAGATTTCTAAAATGAACTTATTTTTTTGGTCATCCCATTTTACAGAGGCCAGAAGTGAAAGTCAGAGATTTACTAAACTTGCCTGAGGCTTAGTAGCTCAGTAAGTGGCAGTACCAGAATTGAAACCAAGCCTGTCAACCTCTGTTAATCTTTCCCCATATCATGTTGCTGCCCTTGCATTGACCCCACTTTAATTTTCACTCTGTCTGTTTAGTCTTTTCTATTTCTTGCCCAATTACTTATTCTAAAAGATCTGCAGACCTTCATATGCTCATTTTGAAAATCTGCACTTTAAAATATAGACACTTGAGGACTCAGGCATCATGCAAAAGTGATGTCACTCCCCTCCAACAATACATTTCAGAATGAAGGAAAAGAAATCTTTCTTTCTTTCTTGATTGTTTATGTGATTTAAGTTAGCAGTCTACCAAGGATATTTACAGCTACAAAGATCAATGGCTGTAGGTGCCATCCTGGGGCCTTCTTAATCCCCCTCCCTGCTCTGGTTATATACAGATTCCCCTGCACTGTGGGAGGGCTATTATTTCAGCCTTACCTTTCACTCCTCACTTAGGGCTTATAGTTGCTTAGCAATGCACAATGCATGGATTTTGTTACAGTGTACAGATTTTTCTCGTAGCAGAAAGATCCTAATTTTTTCTGAGTTTTTGGAATTTAATATTATTGTGTGGTTGTGTTTTAGATTGGAGAATTAATTTACGTTGTCGAAGGAAAAGGTATGATCCCCTTGCCTTCCTCCTTTTTCCCAAAGGATTCTTCAGCTCCACTTGACTACAGCACTTCTCCAGAGGAAGGTAGAGTATATTTGTGTTTGATTTCATTTAAAATGTTGGAGGATGGGATTGCTCCTCATATAGCCATCCAAGCGTATTCATGGCAAGTTTTTCCAATAAAAATTGGAAGGCTTTTGGAAGGCTCCCTTTTAACTTTATTATGTCAGCATCCATGGAATACTCCTCCAGTTTAACAAGTAAGAACATGTCAATGGTGATTTTTTTTTAAATGCTTATTTCTCATTCTTCAGATAAATATTAAAATTTGGCATTCAAAATATTTACTCAGCAAATTTTCAGTTTCCTAAATAACTTGGAAATGGCTATACTCTCAAATTCTCTATATTGTAATATATTACCTGAACTGGTACCTTACATTCTGAAGTGTAAGGTTGTTAGTGAAAGAAAATGACAGTTCTTACCAGTCCCTGACGAATGTCTTTACATTTATTTCTACTTCCCTTACCTTCTAATCACTGATAGCGCAATGATCACTTAATGTTTGAACATGTTGATATTTCTACGAAATTACTCTTGGAGTTCTTTTGCACATTCTTTGAGCATTCTTCTTAGAGAATACCAGCAAAATACCTTTAATTCATGAAGACTTCCTCTTGAATTACTAAACCAGGGCTACTAGAAATGAATTACCCATGGTACTGTGGCTAAGAAAGGCTAAAACTGCAGTTTTATATTTCAGACCTTCCAAGTCCATTCTGGGTAACATTGTCAAGGGCACAAATGATCATGGCAGTCATGAATGTTTTTGCTTCCCTTAGTGTTTAGTAAGGAAAATCCAGTTCTGTATTTGAAATGTGAGCTCCGTCACATCTTGGATGTGGACCTTACGTTGCCACTGACTAATGAAGCCAAGGAAAAGGCTTTGGCTTTTGCAGCACAGCAGCAGATGTCGGACATAGAGTATGAGCGACGGTTGATCACAGGCACTCTGGAGAGCAGTAGTGTCCGCGTGGCCATCGCCCTCCTGGGGCTGACGAGGATTGAGGTGAGAATGCAGGACTGATGATGCACTTAGACTACTCTCTTTTTAAAATTACACAGAGTTGTCACCTAATCATAACCTTTTTAAAAAAAATATTTTTATTTATTTATTTGACAGACAGAGATCACAGGTAGGCAGAGAGGCAGGCAGAGAGAGAGAAAGGAGGAAGCAGGCTCCCCGCTTGCGCAGAGAGCCCCATGCGGGGCTCGATCCCAGGACCCTGAGATCATGACCTGAGCCGAAGGCAGAGGCTCCAACCCACTGAGCCACCCAGGCGCCCCTAATCATAACCTTTTTACGTGGAAAAATAACGAATGCTGGTTTTCCTCAGGAAGACAGCTCAGTTGCTTTTTTTTCTTTCTACCTCATTAAATAATAAGTCTGAAACAAAGCGTTCTACTAATGTTAGCACAACTGCTATTTTTATTGGTGGAACTAAGTTAGTGGTAACTTAGCATGCTAAGTACATTTAGGCATTACAGCGTAGCCGCTGAATTCACGGCTGCCTCCACTTCTGACTACACATTAGAATGCCCTGGAAAATTTATATTAATAGCAGTACCCAGGCCCCGTTCTACAATAATTAAATACAAATCTCTAGAAGGAGGGGGGAGGGACATGTTCTAAAAGTTGTGCAGGATATTCTGTGCATCTGAAGAGACTCATCTCTGGGATCAGACTGCCTGGCTGAGCGTCGGACGCTGACACTGTCTACCTGTGTGACTGGGATGGTTACTTCAAAATCATCAATCTTAGATTTTTGAGGATGCTGGTAATTGATGGAAGCTAAGCGAGATAATTACGTAAAATGCTTACCACTTTACCTGGTATATAAATAAGTGCTCTCAGGGCGCCTGGGTGGCTCTGTCATTAAGCCTCTGCTTAAAGCCTCTGCTCAGGTCGTGATCCCAGGGTCCCGGGATCGAGCCCCGCATCAGTCTCCCTGCTCGGAGGGGAGTCTGATTCTCCCTCTGCTTCTCTCTCTCTCTCTGTGTCAAATAAAAAACACCCAAAATCTTAAAAAAAAAAAAAAAGTGTTCTCTAGTTGTGCGGCATTATTGTCCTGTTATTATTATGGACTCTATCCTTATATCTTGAACTCTAGTGTATAAATGAAGTGACGTACAGTCTAACCTCCAGAGAGCCACTGAAGTGATTCTTTTAAAATATAAACCTGGTCATGTTGCTCCCCTGCACAGATTCCTCTGTTGGCTTTCCAACTCATTCACAGTAAAACCCAACATCCTTATGACGGTCCTCATGACCCTTCTGGCCAGTCCCATCTCTTCCCTGATCTCACCTTCTCCACTGGAGCCCATGCATTCATGTCACTCCCATGCCTTGTGCACTTCTGTGGTTACTTTCCCTAGATATTAGACACTATTTCCCTCAATTACTTTAGACCTGCTAGAATGCTACCAATGAGGTTATGCTTATATTTTTTTTATTTTTTCAAATTACGTATTTTTTAAAAATCATTGCTTACCTCTGCGAGACACTTTGCAAATTCTGTATTTCCTTCAACTTTGTCTGTAGATAGCATATGTCACCAGAGAATAATTGTTTATTCATTGTCTGTCTCCAGCAAGGGAATTTGTGAGAAAGTATTTGTTTAGTTACTGCTCATATCACCAGTGCCTAGAAAAGTGTACTATGCCGAAGGTAGTCACTAAATCTTTTATCAGTGTAGGAACAAATGGTAAATGTTTTCATCCTTGTTTGAGATTGACCTTCATATATTAACTTACATATGTTACAGCAAATACTCAGCATTGTAGGGATGATTTATTTTTTTGTTAGAATGCGAGAATCAGTACAGTCTAAGCACAGATCCCTAACTTTTAATGATGATATTTTATGGGTGAACTGGACTTTTAAGTTCTGATTAGTTCAAAAATATTAAGGTCCAAGGCTCTGATGCCTTCTGGACTGACCCATCTACTCTATGCATTCAAAAAGCTAATGGCTCTCTTTAGCTCATTCCAACATGCTTACTTCTGTGATGGAGCAATGAATTTGCGAAGGTTTTTGTTCAACTTTCAGTATAGTATTACAATAGAAATGCTTGATATGTAGCCTTTTCAAACTTTAACCGTATCATAGTATACTTTCTATTCCTTTTAATTTTTTTCTTCAGGGGCTCCTGGGCAGCTCAGTTGGTTAAACATTTGACTCTTGATTTTGGCTCAAGTTGTGATCTCAGGATCATGGGGTCAGGCTCTGTGCTCAGTGGGGAGTCTGCTGGAGATTCTCTGTCTCCCTCTCCCTTTGCCCCTCCCAGCTGCTCTCTCTTTCAAATAAATAAATAAATCTTTAAAAAATTAAAAATTTATTTTCTTCATTCTCAGCCCTTATCAAAACATTTTATTTAAATGAGAAATGCTGGAGGGAGATGGATTTTGTCAGTGGATCCCCTTTCTATTATTTATGCATGTATACAATTTCTATTTTTCTCCCTTCTTTTAACTGTCTCTGGAATCCAGCACTCTTTTTGTTTATTATTGTATTTACCAAATTATGTTTTATATAATATTTATCTTTATATTTCCCTGTTCCTCTAGGATTGTGAATGCCTAGAAATAAAAAATCTTTGTTATGTGTTTTTTAGCCCTTATTGTCTTCTGTGTGACAGGTGCTCCATCACTGTTTAATTGAATTGAACATGTGCCCAAACAAATGACACTTTAAACCTGAGGTCTTCATGTCTATCCAGCTTGCCTCATAGCCTGATTTTTCACAGTCACAGTTGTCTTGTTTACTTATCCTTGTTTACCTCCCACATTTGCAGGATGGGTATCTGTATGTGTGTGTCTACTTCTTGACTGGTTGGTGGAAATAACAGCAACAAAAACAATCATCATCATAATTTATGAAAAAACCTTGGCTTCTTTAAAATTAAAATTGAAATGTTTTAAATAGTCTCCAAATTTGGAGATTATAAGTTTTTTTTTTAACCTGAAGATTATTATTGTCTTTGAATTCTGTGAATATTGCACAGTTTTTGATTTCAGCAAAAACTTTCCAAATACACGAAGTAACTATAGAAGGGTTGAATGTGCCTGTTTAGGAAAACTAGTTGCAGCAAATCAGAACTCACAGATGCGACTTATTGTGCTCATATACATCTAATCATAAAGGGTTCAAGTGCAATTATCAATGCACTCTTGAAATATAATAGTCTTGATAATTTTTCTAACAGTAAACAAGATTAATTTTAAAAGTACTCTCTCCTTGGATAGTATTTTACACCTTTTTTTCCAATGTGTTTTTATGTGCACTTGTCCAGATTATATATTTGGAGATATATATATATATATATATATATACATACAGTGACCCCATGGAGAAATGTAGAGAAGGTAGAATTATACTTGTAATACAAAAAATGAAATGACTGTTTCATAAAAAGACTTATGTCAAGGGTAGCAATTAGAGCCCAGATCATGGTAGAGACATCATTGTATTTTAAAGCTGAGAAAAGAAATCAGAGACACTCAGAGACACATAGTCCAACCTCTTACACTTAGAGCCCTGCGAACCAAGACCCCAAAATAGTAAGATGATAGCCTAAAGTCACACGATTGATTTGTGACAGAATAGAGATGGACCCAGGTTTTTGCCCCCCTCATCCATTACTCTTTTTCTTCTCCTGCATAGTCTTCAGACCATATGTTCACTCCTTAGTCTACTAACATGAAATTGTTATAATGTTAACATGAAATTGTATAATGGAATAAATGAAAGTCTGGAATACTCAGTTATAGCATAAAATAACTATATAACAAAATCTAAAATCGTCCTTGAAATCAATCTGATTGGATAAATGTAATCATTTTTCTATCAAAGAAAAGTGACATATCTGACTAATTTTTTTTTTTTGGTACACAACCATGTGGAATTTGAATTTTTGAAATATTTGTAGAGTAATAGCAATATGATGTATCTACTTTATACTGCAAGAGACAGGATCTTTTGTCAGGAGCATGAGTTTCACACACTTCACCACTTAGCACTCATTTACTGAGTTCATATTCTTCTGGCCATTAATAAATCAACTCTAATGATATACTCAGTGATACTGGACAGATTCAGAACTTAAACAGGGTAGTTTCCTTCTATTTTCTATTAACTTTTTCCAGTTTGTGTTTTAAAAGCCATGCTATATATTCTGGAATAAATGATAGGAAAAATCATTGAAATTTTGAAACTTAATATGTTTAATAAAGGAAGCCTAAAAGATCTCCTTTGTGAGGCTTCAGAAGGGTAAAGAAAATGGTTTTTGTATTTGTATAATTCAAGTGCACTTTAAATCATGAAGCAATCCTATTGATACTGTTGAAGATGAACAAAGCTGGATACAAGTTACAGCCAGAAGAATTACCTTTATTCAGTAACTGTTGCAATAAGGAGAAGGATCCAGCTTGAACTAAACTAATACTTGTACAGTAGGAACTGGGAGTTTTAAAAGGAGGATGAGAAAATAAGGAGGAACTAGGAACTTAAAAATAATGAGTAGAATCAGGGAAGTGGACATTTTTAAGTGGGAGGTGGTTGGTTAGTGTGAGGATCTGGATTTGTTAATTGATGCTTATCTGCAGGAGAAACAAACTTCTGTGATCTTTATGATTGGAGGTAGTGATGCAAGTTAGAACAAGGAACCTACCTGCTGGGATCATTATTTCCTTGAATGTCTGCATTCTGAGGTCCTTGAGGACATTTCTGTGTGGCAGAAATCTTACATCTTAAAAAGGAGAGAGAAAGAGGGGGAGGGTGGGTTGAGTCGGGGTGGGGAAGGAAAAAAGTGGGGGGAAATAGAGGATTTATAATAGCAAGCTTTCTAAAGTAACTGCTCTAATAAGAGGGAGTTTAGGGGCCTATCTGCCTGTCACTGGCTTTTGGCTGGAACAAACAGTACATTCTCTTGGCAGCATTGAGCTCTCTCAGGTAGACACTTTAAGGGGAACTGGAACCATCCTAGGGATATGGCCTTGAGCTGTTAGAAATTAAGTCAGCCCTTGTTCAAGTCTCTAAGTAAGTGTGTGTGTATGTGTGTGTGTGTGTGTGTGTGTGAGTGAAGGGGGGTAGATAAAACCACTTGTGCTGAAAATCTGCAGTTACTGTAGGCCAAGGTTGAGGCTTCCTTGAGAAGAGGGGCTTGGAGAAGCCTGACTAGAGTTTGGCCAAGAAGAGAGTCTTTGTCAATATATCATGACATAATGACTTGGAGGAAAAGAAGGCAGATCATATGCATTTAGGTTAAAGAGGTGGTTGCTGATGTGAATAGATAATTTGTTCATAGTGACTAGAAAAATGAACCAAACACAAACAATGATGAATGTAAATGAATTAATTTAAGTTTTTTAATTTATGTGATTTTAATTACCAAAATGAAGTAGGTGAAAAATGTTCCTTTGTGGAAAAAAAATCCTTGTGGATTTTGTGGATAACAAACCCAGTGAATGAGAAAATAATGGCACCAACATTTCTTTTTGTTGAGTAATGATACTGTGACCACAATCAAGATGATGATGATGACTGATTATATAATAGCCAACATTTATTGAGTACTCAAAATATGCTCCAAGGATCTGGATTTTGTTTTCACTTTAAATATTCAAACCACAGATTGGCAGTGTGTACGATTATTGCCCATATTTTACAAATGAAGACTTTGTAGCTTTGCTTAATAACCTGGCCAAACTTACTTAGAGTTGGGTTATGAATGTAGGCTGTCTGCCTTCAAGAGTGCTTGGTCTAACCCTTGGGCTTTACTGTATGGTTAGTGATAGAGCATCCAGCTAAAAATAAAAGATTTCCTACCTCTGTGCTTTGCATTGCTTGCTTTGCACTTGTTTCACACTTCATGCTTTCTCTTCAGTGTTCCATTTTAAGAAGGACAATATTGAACTAAATTGTGTCTTGCGAAGCAGTTGTATGATGGTGAGTGGTTGTAACCCACATTAAGTAAGTAGTGGTTGAAGGGACTAAATGTATCAAACCTATTTAAAGGGTATGTTTGGGATAGAAGGAAGGAGAAAAAAAATTTTTCAAAAGAAAGGTACGTTTGGATGTCTATGGAAGGGCAGGACCTAATTTTATACATATAAATGTAAATACACATACATTGTCATTAAAATTGTCATTGTCATTGTCACAAAATTGTCATTAGGAAAAGAGAGGAGACTCATTGTGCTTCTGATAAGAGCTAGAACTGATGGGTTAGATGTTGAGGAACACAGGGAACAGCTGAAGGAGGGAAGTACTTTCTCAGTGCTATTTACCAGTGGAATTGGTTTTTCCCTGAAGGAATGAATTCCTCAGCACTGAAAGGATTACAGAATGGGATATTGAGCATCTGCTAATAAAGGATGATTCCACTGATTCTGTGAAACATGTTAGTGCCATCTTCCACCAATCAAAAAGTAATGTGTCTAAAGAAATGAACAAATTCAGTCCCTTGGTGGATTTTTTCCCACCACTATGGTGGATTCTAAATACATAATAATGCTTTTTTATGTATGTTTTGGGGGTAAAGGCTAAGAGAATTACATTCCAATTTTACTCTTTATTTGCAGACTTGTACGCTCTTTAATACTTCAAAGCTAAAGAAGCCTAAGTCCATTTTATACACAGCAGAACTGAGCCTTCCAGAACATTTTGATATCCCCAAGAAAATCTACATTCCTCAGGTTCCAGAAACTCAAGCTAAATTGCCCCCGTCGCAAGAAATTAAACCTGCAAATAAAGGAGGTAATCAGTAACATGTAGACTGCACTATCTAGCCCTGTCCCAGGCTCTGTGAAATACTAAAATTTAAAGAGATTCTCTCTACTAATAGGATGTTTGTAATATAATTAAATGTTTGTAATATACTAAATGTATTAGTTCAGTATACATAAATATCAATTATTGAATATTTTGCATTATAAATAATCACCATAGTAATCTAAATTATATACTAAATATATAATCTAAATTATATACTAAATTTATACAGTATTTATAATTTTTAAATTAAATTTTTTAATTTAATTAATTAATTAATTAAATTAAAAAATTAAATAAAGTATATAAAATTTATAAATTTATACAGTATACAATATTTAGTATATTAAAAATATACTAAATATACACAGTAATCTAAATTATATACTAAATTTAAGTGCTAAGTTGCTGGTACTTGAATTTGCAGACCTGTTATTACTCCTTCTTAAAAAGTAGTTGTCTGATAAAGACTGATAAGTGCTCTTTGAGAAAGGTAAGGTCTTGCTGTGACAGTGAAATTGGTTACAGAAGTTGTGCTGGAGTTGAGGTTCAGGCTAGCTTTAAAGGATAGGAGGGCTGTTGGTGGCAATAGCATATCAGAGGAGACAGTGTGTTACTTATGAGTAATTTATCTCCGATCTGGACTAGGGTCTTTAATATTTGAATAATTACTCTTCGTCTCCTGGTACCTTTTTATTCTGTGATAGTAATTAGGAAGGACTAACCCAGATTAAATAGAATATTAATAAATTTACATTGTCAAATATAAGCAATAAGATGCAAACAATGTGACAAAATAATTTAAAGTATCCAAGATTAGTTTTCATTTCACTTCTTTCCAAGCTGGTGGATAGCATTAGGATTGTAATTTCTTTGCTAGGGCTATTCCCACAATGTATCATAACTCAAGCGTCATGGATTCTACTTTATATTGTTGCTAATTTACATTTTGTTACATCTTCCTGTGTTCTTTTCCTGAGGCTTTGTGTTAAACATATAATGTTTCAGGGGCACCTGGGTGGCTCAGTCGTTAAGTGTCTGCCTTTGGCTCAGGTCATGATCCCGGGATCCTGGGATTGAGTCCCTCATCGGGCTCCCTGCTCGGTGGGGAGCCTGCTTCTCCCACTCCTACTCCCCATGCTTGTGTTCCCTCTCTCTCTCTCTCTCTCTGTCAAGTAAATAAATAAAATCTTAAAAAATATATATATATGTTAAAAAATATATAAAGATATATAATGTTTCTAAATCTGAATATGTGGTTACAGATGATAAGGTTACAGGGTAATCTGTTCATTTTACCTTCATAGGAGATCTGAGATCTCAGATTCAAATGCTAAGTGGCCAAGCAGGTAATAAGGATTCATGATTAGATCTGGTCTAAGGCAAGAAGGATGATGGAACTTAGGACAAACTAGAGAGTAGGCGCCCTTTCTAAACATTCAAAATCAAAATAATAAACAGAAAAGCTTAAGTCCTCCCAACAACTGTGAGGGTATATTTAACTCATCAGCTGTCAAGCTAGTGACAGCTCTTAAGTTGTTGTCCTTTTTTTTTTTTTAATCTTTATTGCCTCCAGCTTTTCATTGTACTATTAAATGTTTAAATGAAGATTTTATCATGATAATTTTTAACCCCTTTAAGAGGACTTTTCCTGTGTATTATAAGCCCAGCTAGGATTCCCAGTCCAAACAATTCACTTATTCAGCTGTTCACTTAACACTGTCGAGAATCAATTCCTTTGGGCAAAATGATTAAAATTGGCATATTAAGGTACTCTTTAATTATAAATAAGTATGAAGTTATCTACTTTGAAAAGCCTTCCACTCATAATTTTCAAAGGCTAATATTTTTCTTTCATATCAATTGTGAACTCTCCATTTCAGTAAGAAGATTATTGTGAGAATTAAGAAAAATAGTGCTGTAAATTTTAAAAGATCATGCACAAAAATTTTAAAATATAATTTGCATTTCATGGTTCCTAACTTGATTTTCTATGCAGTTGACTTTATAGAAGGGTCTTGCAGTCCAGGTTTCTGTATCCACTTCCTTCAGCATATATATAAATAAATTAAGTCTACGAAAGCAGAATATTCTAACTCAGGATCGTAGCAGGTTACATAAGATATATAGCCTAAACAGTGCAGTGTACATTCTATTGTTAAGCAGTGGACTTGATTAATGAAAAGGAAAGGAACATATGCTATTTAAGTTTAATAAATAACATTCTGATGGAATTTGAGAGAAAGAATAGTAGAGTTAAGCACTTAAGGAGCTTATCTTTGTGGGGGGAAAAAAAGCTTATCTTTGTGATATAAGCCACTTTGAAGAGAACCACAAATTCCTAGCAATTAATATAGTAACAAAGGAATAAATTTTAGGGTCTTTTTAAACAGATTTTTTTTTTAAAGTAATCTCTACACCCAGTGTGGGGCTCAAACTCACAACCCCGAGATCACAAGTCACATGCTCTACCAACTGAACCAGCCAGGTGCCCCTAAATCTTTTCTTTTTTCTTTTCCTTCCTTCCTTCCTTCCGTTCTTTTTCTCTATAGGTGGCATGGAGAGAGGAAGAAATGATAAGTATTTATCTGGAGAAGGAGAGATAGCCCAGTGTTCCTGCTAATTGCAAGAAAGGGGTGGAAGTGGGACATTCTTATAATCTGTTGAAGTTCTAATGTCATCAGAAGGCACTAGTTATGACGTATTGAGAAGTGGCTGTCTTCTACCCATTCATACTAATGTTGCTAATCAGTCTTTTTACCTTTTTGAAATTCCTAATGATACTTCTACATTTCTGGTTAACCATAGCTATTACTATAATATTTGAAATAATCTACTTAAATCTGTATTTATTTTAGCTCCATCATTTAGGAAGGTATTATCTTTTCCATCCCACCCTTTAACGTTATAATGCTTTCAGCAGAAGGAAATGAGGCTGCAGACAAAGTGCGTGTGCACACAAGTAGCTGCATCCGTCTCCACAGATGTGACAGATGTACACGCTGGACATTTTCCCAACGAAAAGACATTACTTGTCCCACCTCGTATATCTCAAAGATTCTGTGACTCCTTTGTTGTTAATGGACTAGAGTAGGTCTAGTATTTTTTTGAGCACCAACAATATGCAAAGCACTGTGACAGCTGGTTTTATAGTTTTTCTCATTTAATTTTCCCAGTTCTGTCTAATTCTGTCTCAGACCCCATCGAGGCATCGATCCTTCTACTTGCTTATCCATGGACCCTTGCTTGGCTCACAGCAACCTTTCCACATGGTTTTTAGCCTTCTCAAGCATCCTCTTTACTCCAGTTTTTTCCCATCTCCAACCTTCACTGGACAAATGACTTTGTCACCTCTGTCATGGAGGAGAGGGGACTACGAGAGCACACACTCTTCCTTAACCTCCTTACCACCTCCCCCTCAATCTCCAAATAATAGGAATCTACTCTATCAACCTTGCGGTGTGTATCCTTTATCTTATCCCAGAAAACCTCTTATTTATCACAGTTCCTTCTTCTTTGAGAGTAGTTCCTTCACTTCTGCCTCTCAAACTTTCTCAAGCTTCAGAAACTAAAGACATTTATACCTTTCCCATGACAAACATACTTCTGAGTAGGGCTGCCTTCATTTGTAGTTTCTATTCCTGCATGACTAGTTCTTACCCTCTCAGATCTGGCTTTTGCTCTACCACTGTAGTAAAATGGCTAGTTGCTTTCTAATTGCCAAGTCCAATGGACCATTCTCAGTCTTCACCTTGTTGGATCTCTTTTGCATTTGACCTGGATGATTGGGCATCTATTCACAATTCTAGACATTTGAGATAAGGCTTTATATCCTTGTTCCCTGCATTTCTTCTCCATCCCCTTGATAAGATTTCTTCTTAATCTTTTCATGAGTTATTCTGTTTACTCTATCAATATGGGAATCTTCAAGGATCTACTTGTCTTACTGGGGCAAATATTACTTTTAATGTATCCCATAGTTAAAACTACCATTAACATCCCTAACTTTTATCCTTACTCCTACCCTTTTCCTTCTGTTTTCAACTTGATATTCAAGGGTATATGGCATGCCTACCTATAGATATAGATAAAGATACAGATATAGATATGCAGATAGATATACAAATAGAGAGATTTATCCCTCAGATTAAAAATGAATGTTTTATTATTCTCCATTGATTTGTTCCGTATAATATAATCTCTGTCTTTCCATTTGGTGGGACATATATCCACCCTGTCTCTTATATTAGAAATCTGGGCATACTGCTTGAAGCTTCACTCTTTTGAGCTCATACCTACAATTCATCTTGTAGTTACAAATTTTCTGTAATTTATTTCCTTCTCTTCTCTATTCCCGCTGTTAATGATTCAGGTCTTCATCAGTACTTCACAAATGGAAAAAGTAATCACATCTATTCCTTCTCAATGAGGTGCAAATTTAATGAGATAACATATGCTAAGAACTTAAATGCTATATGATATACCTAATAAACATTGGCTATTAATTATACTCTAGTCTTGTCACCCTTAAAGCACTTCACCTCTAGGCACTAGAACTATTAAATTTGACCATGAAATATTACTGAAACATTTAGTGATTTCAGAGGCAGATTTACTATACTACCAAAGACACATAAATTTTATAACTCTTCACTTTTTTGACCCCCCCTTCTTAATCTCTGTACCTAGATTTATATTTGTGAGTTTATATTCTTTCTCTTGAAGAAGGTTCCTAAATTTTAAAAGCCTCAGGCCTCATAAAACCTAGACTTTTACCTGGTTGTAGGTCTTGACTTAGAACTTCATCTACTTGTGGTTCTGGGGATATTGAAGTTTATGGACAGGAAGAGTTTTATGGACCTCAAATGGGTACAGGTAAACAGGGAATCTCCCGTAGTTCTAGTAACACTTATTACCTCCCCAATATAGAGGATCCTGTGTGTTTTGTGTGCTCCATGAAAAATATATACAAGAACACTTAAGCAGTATGCTCTAGGCTGATTTTTTTCTGATAACTTACACAGAGCTCAAAACCTTCATTGCTAAGGGTATCTCTTCAGTTTCTAGCATTTTACAATGACCCAGTGTCTTGTTCTCTCCCAAGGAATATGTGGCAGACATATTGGAAGTGTATATTGTAGGAACACTGTTCTCCTGTACCTTCTCCCATTTGATTTCAATTTTCTTAATTTTCTAACATTTACTAATAATTACAGGTCTAACAGGTGACAAATATTCACTAAATCTTTCCACAGCATCTATTTAATATGTAATGTGATTATAACTATATGAAAAATTTATTATTAATAACTAAACTATCTGTGGTTCTATCTATTTTATAAGGATTAAATATATTATTGTAATAGCTAAATTATCCTTCAGTATGGAAATAAGACTCCAAAATTATTACAAAAATATGAAAGTAAATTTCTGCTTAAAATTTATTAACTGCTTTGACAAATAAACCCTGCATCTCTGAGTTACATCACATAGTCATAAATGCATTTCAAATAGAATAAAAGTAAATTTCATTTAACAGAGTACCAATTAAAATGTTAGGCTTAATGATTAAACCGAGTTAAAGGGCGCCTGGGTGCCCAAGTCGTTAAGCATCTGTCTTCGGCTCAGGTCATGATCCCAGAGTCCTGGGATCGAGCCCCGCATCAGGCTCTCTGCTCAGCGGGAAGCCTGCTTCTCCCTCTCCCACTCCCTACTTGGCATTCCCTCTCTCACTGTCTCTCTCTGCCAAATAAATAAATAAAGTATTTAAATAAATAGAGTTAAATTGAAGCAATCCTCTATACTTTATTTTCCACATCATCAAATCACCTCATCCTAGAAATGTGCTGTTAGTTCATTTTTCTCAAAAGAAGTATAGTTAAACTTGTAGTGATATATTTGTTACAGGTCTTTTTTTTTTTTTTGGTAAAATCTTTTTAAATTTGCAAAAGCTTTTTGAAATAGAATTTCTTTAATTCACTTAGAAATGTAATTCAAATGCATTTTTCATATAGGATTGCCACAACTGTAAACCATCAAGTCCAATTACATTGTATAAAAGAATGTTATTAAATTCCAGAAGGAAATCAGTAATCCATATACTACATTTATTTTTTTTAAAGATTTTATTTATTTATTTGACACAGAGAGAGAGATCACAAGCAGGCAGAGAGGCAGGCAGAGAGAGCAGGGAAGCAGGCTCCCCGCTAAGCAGAGAGCCCGATGTGGGGCTCGATCCCAGGACCCCCGGATCGTGACCTGAGCCGAAGGCAGAGGCTTAACCCACTGAGCCACCCAGGGGCCCCCATATACTACATTTAAATCTCATAGATTGAAAAGAACAAAAACTAGGAAAAGTAAAGAACGTATTCTCTATCTGCGATCTTTAAGTTTATATTTAATTATAAATGTAATAGTTTCTGTTATAGTCTACCTTTCAAGAAGACTTGTAATCATAATCATAAAAGATAGTACTTGTCTTACAAATACCTGATATAAATTTGAATTTACATCAAGTGAAAAATAAGAGGATATTTATCTGTATTTGTACTTAAAGCTTTATTCTTGTATTTATTTATGTATTTCATTTTTAATAACTTTTTTAAGATGTTCACGTACCATGCAGTTCACCAATTTATTTAAAGTGTATAATTCAGTGGTTTTTTGTATATTGCTTAGATACATGTAACCATTACCACAGTCCATTTTAAAGCATTTCTGTCACCCCAAAAGGAAACTCAGTACCCTTTATCAACTCCCTATCATCCACCCCTCCCCCCAGCCTTAAGCAATCATTAATTTTTCTCTCTACATAGATTTGCATATCCTAGAGATTTCATATGAAAAAATCATGTCGTTTGTGGTATTTTTATAACTGGCTTCTTTCACTTAGCAGAATGTTTTCATAGTTATCCACATTGTATCATGTATCCGTATTTCATTCCTTCTAATGGCCAAATAATATTCCATTGTATGACTAACACGTTTGGTTATTCTGTTGATCAGTTAATGAACATTTGGGTTACTTCTACCTTTTGCCTACTGTGAATAAACGTTTCTGTGCAAGTTTTTGGGTAAACATATGTTTTCATTTTTCTTGGGTATATACAGCTGTAAGTAGAACTGTTGTGTCACATGTTAACTATGTTTAAACATTTGAGGAGCCCCCAGACTGTTTTCCAAAGCGGCTATACCATTTTACATTTCACCAGCAGTGTGTGAGGGTTCCAGTATTCCCGCATCATTGACAACACTCTTTATTATCTGACTTTTTAATTTTAGTTATCCTGGGGGGTAGAAATGGTATCTTAAATGTTTTTGACTTGCATTTACCTGGTGCCTCAGCATGTTGAGCTTCTTTCCATATCCTTATTGGCTACTTGTATATCTTTTGTATAAATGTCCATTCAGATCTTTTACCCATTTTTTAACTTGAGTTGCCTTTTTCTGATTGATTTGCAAGTGTTTTAAATTCTATATTCTAGATATAATTCTTTATCACATATTTGATTTGCAAATATTTTCTTGCATTCTGTGGATTGTCTTTTCACTCTCTTAAAACTGTTCTTTGAAGCAGTTCTTAATCTGTTTTTGTTGTGGATTATGATTCTTGCTTTTGATATCATATTTCAGAATCCATTGCGAAGTTTGAGGGCATGAAGATTTAGCTCTATTTTCTTCTCAGAATTTTATAGCTTTAGTCCTTACATTTAGGTCTTTTATCCATTTTGAGTTAATATTTGCATATTGTTTGAGGTAAGGGTCTAACTTCATTCTTTTGAATGTGGCTGTCCCAGTGGTCTTGGAAACATTTGTTGAAAATACTGTTCTTGGAGCGCCTGGTTGGCTCAGTCATCGGACATGCCTTTGGCTCAGGTCATGATCCCAGGGTCCTGAGATCCAGCCTCGCCTGGACTCCCTGCTCAGCGGGAAGCCTGCTTCTCCCTCTCCCACTCCCCCTGCTTGTGTTCCCTCTCTCACTGTGTCTCTCTCTGTCAAAAATTAAATAAAATATATAAAACAAGAAAAAAAAAAAAAAGATAATACTGTTCTTTTAGGGCGCCTGAGTGGCCCAGTTGGTTGACTCTTGGTTTTGGCTCAGGTTGTGATCTCACTGTCACAAGAGCCAGCCTAACATCTCATTGGGCTCTGCACTCAATGGGGAGTCTGCTTCTCCTCTTGCTTCCTCTGACCCTCCCCTCACTTGTTCATGCTCTCTCCTTTAAATAAATGGGTCTCTCTCTCTCTCTCTCTTTTTTTTTTTTTGAAACATTGAGAGAGAGAGAGAGAACAAGCAGGAGGAGCAGCAGAGGAAGAGGGAGAAGTAGGCTCTCTACTGACCAGGGAGCCTCATGTGGAGCTTGATCCCAGGACCTTGGAATCACAACCTGAGCTGAAGACAGATGCTCAATGACTCAGCCACCCAGGTGCCCCATAAATAAATGTGTCTTTAAAAAAAGAAAAGAAAAGAAAATACTGTTCTTTCTGCGTTACATTATCTTGACACCCTTGTTGAAAACCACTTGACCATAAATATGTGGTTTATTTCAGGATTTTCTATTTTATCCCATAGATCTATATGTCTCCTTAGGCCAGTACCACACTTTTCTGATTATTATGGCTTTGTAATAAGTTTTGAAATCAGAAAGTGTGAGTCCTACTACATTGCTCTTTTTTAACCAGATTATTTGGCTGTTCTGATATTCTCACAATTCCATATGGATTTTAGAACAAGCAAGCCAACTGTCCATCTGATAGGTGTTACATTGAATCTATAAATCAATTTGGAGAGGATTATCATCTTAATAGTACTAAGTCTTATGATTCATGACCATGTAATATTTTTCCATTTCATTAGATATTCTTTAATTTCTTTCAGCAGTGTTTCATAGTTTTGAAAGTGTAAGTTTTGTATTTCTTTTGTTAAATATGTTCCTAAATATTTTATTCTTTTTCATGATATTACAAATAGAATTGTTTTCTTATTTCCATTTTTGGATTATTCATTGCAAATGTATAGAAATACAGTTGACTGCTGTATATTAAAATTATATCATGTAACCCTGATGGATTGATTATTTAAATTTTATTTTGCTGGATTCCTTAGGATTTTCCATATAAAATATGATGTTATATGCATATAGAGATGGTCTTACATCTTCCCTTGTGAAATGGATTCATTATGTTTCTTTTTCATACCTAATTGATCTGGTTAATACCTGCAGTAGAATGTTAAATAGAAGCATTAAGAGGGGACGTTTTTGTCTACTTGAATTTGTGGAAAAAGAATCCAGTCTTTAATCATGAAGCATCATAGCTTCATGTCCCAGTGGTCTGTAGGTATTTTATAGGTGCCCTCTCTGAGGTTGAGGAAGTTCCCATCTCTTCCTAGTTTGTTGCGTGTTTTTCTTATGAAAGCATATTGTATTTTTTTCAAATTATTTTTCTGCATAATTGGAATAAACATGTAGATTTTTTTTATTCTATTGTTACAGAATATTGTATTCATTGATTTTTTTTGGATGTTAAACCAACCTTGCATCCCTGTGATAAATACCATTTGGTAATCATTACGGTTTTGAATGTTTTTGGCCCCTCAGAATTCATATGTTGATAACCTATTGGCCAAGGTAATGTTATTAGGATGTATGGTCTTTGGAAGGTGATTAGGTCATGGGGACACAGCCCTCATGAATGGCATTGGTATCCTTTTAAAAGATGTCCCAGAGAGATAGTTCACCCTATCTATTATGTGAGGATACAAAAATAAATCTGAAACCCAGAAGAGGATTCTCACCTGACTCTTCTGGCACCTTATTCTTAGACTTTCAGCCTCCAGAATTGTGATAAGTAAATGTGTTATTTATAAGATATCTAGTTTATTCTGTTATGGCATCCCAAGCACATTAAAACATTAATGCTGATAATTCTTCTATATGCTGCTGAATTCTATTTGCTAGCATTTCATTGGTTTTTGCTTTTGACATTCAATATCTTTACTTGTTACATAGATCTATTTAAATTGTGTCTTTCTATCTGAGTCAGTTTCAGTGGCGTCACTTAAATTGTGTAATTTTTGGCATACAATTGTTTATACCATTCTCTTACATTCCATATTTTCTCTGTATGGCAGAAGTAATGTCCCTACTTTCATTTCTGATTCTAATTTGAATATTTTCTTTTTCTTTTTTCTTGTTCCATTTTGCTAAATGTTTGTCAGTTTTGTTGATCTTTTCAAAGAGCTAGCTTTTGGTTTTAGTGACTTTTCACTGTTGTTTTCTCTATTTCGTTAATTTCTCTTTCAATCTTTATTTTTTTCATTCTACTTTCTTTTAGTTCAGGTTGCTCTTCTTTCTCCAGTGTCTTAAAGTGAATGTTTAGGTTATTGATTTCAGATCTCTTTTCTTCTTTATTGTAGGCACTTATAGTCACAAAATTCCATATAGGCATTTGCAACTCTGAATTACTTCTTGAGCTTAATCCTACAAGTTTCTGTATGTTTTATCTTTATTTTCATTAATCATAAAGTATTTTCTAATTTCCCCAGGTTTTTCTTGACCAACTGATTATTTAAGAGTATATTAACAGTAACAATAGTTGTTTAGGGAGGGAGGTTGAAATATTATGAAACATCCAATATATAAATTAGGTAAATGGAAAGCTTCTCTGTCCAAAACCAGAGAAGATGCTTTAGAACTCAGTCTGCTTGTCCTCTGCTGACCTGTTATTATAACCCCAGCAATGGCTCATAAAGCACATTTTCATAAGGCTGGGGTTCTGATTTGAAAGCTACTGATTTAGCCCTACTTCCACATTTTGTAGGTGAGGAAAATGAAACACAGAGAAGGTGAGCAGGTTAACTAGAATCAAGTAGATAGTGACATAATTGCATAATTTACTCTAGAACGTATTATCTTTACCCTCTTTGAACTGGAATGCTAGATTATGGGATACTTTATTCAACAAATATTTATTGAGGGCTTACTGTGTATAAATAAGCAATATTAAGGCACCCAAGATAGAGAAAATCCTTGTCTTTTAGAATTTGATGTGGAAAATTGTCCCTAGTGTTTGCCATCCTTGGGACATATTCTGAGTGACATTTTCATTATTGGTAGTTGCTTTTCTGTTGCTTATTCTTTCATTCTATCTTGTGACTAAGAATATTACTTCTTTGGATAACTATCTAGTGAGATTTGCTGACAGTGGTTGTGGCATGGAGAAATATAACTAGCCATATGAGAACTTAACCCAAACTTTGTTTTCACTATTTCAATAAAAAGGTCCAGCATCTGGTTTTCAGTTTCAAATGGTCTACAAATTGTTGGTGACTAGATTGACATATTAGATATGTATAATTTTTAGCTCTGTTTATAACTTTCAGCCATTTCTATTTTATATCAGTTGTTCCTATCCATATAATACCTGACTGAAAATAATGACTTGTTCTTATCTCCCTGGTTGATCAATTTTTATTCTTATATTTGAAGATTCTGGTATAATAGTCATTCTTTTTTTCTTATGAAGGTGCAATTCTATTTGTAAATTCATTTTGTGTTTTCATACATGGGGGTTCAGAAGTTATTTTAACTAAAGTATATTAAATTGAATGCACAGAACTTTACTATAGTAAAATTCAGAAGTCAGGAAAGTAGTTAGGTAAGTATACTTACATGCTTTAGAAAATTGCAATTTTTGGGGCACCTGGGTGGCTCAGTGGGTTAAAGCCTCTGCCTTCGGCTAGGGTCATGATCCCAGGATCCTGGGATTGAACCCCACATCGGGTTCTCTGCTCAGCAGGGAGCCTGCTTCCTCCTCTCTTTCTCTCTCTCTGCCTGCCTACTTGTGATCTCTGTCAGATAAATAAATTAAAAAAAAAAAGAAAACCGCAATTTTCCTTGTTGCTGCTTTATTATTTTGTGTGTGTGTGTGTGAACAGAAGTTCATCTTTTAAAAATAAAAGTCAGAGGAAAAATAGTGTCTGAAATAGAATTTTGTTCTTAAGTTTATGGGCAATTATAGTACTAATTTGAATGCAATGAATGCATTCAATTGTGCATTCATTGCACCAGTGACACATTCCATTGTAATATCACACATATGTGTAATAAAACATAATGAAGGTATTTAAAGTCAGCTTTTAAATATTATGTCTATGATTATTTACCATTCCTATGTTTCACTATGTTTCTTTCTTTTAACATTAAACATAGAATCTTAGAGAATTTTCATTTTGTCCTTTATGCTTAAAATATTTTGATCTTTGTCTTCTGTGTTTTAATAAGTGTCATGACAGCTGGTGTGATCACAGCTCTTGTGGAAGGAAATAATAATCTTGTCTTTTCTCAGAGTGGTGCCTTGTAACCATCTCTGGGATGTGGAGGGCTGTCCCAGGTGCACCTAACTGACTTCATGTAGAAGTATAGTTGTGATCTATCATTAGGAAAAGGGGGTCTGGTGATAGAGTGAAAGAAGAAAGGATGTAGTTTCAGTGGTCAGCAGGGGAGTAGACACTTAAGAGATAAACCTATTAACACTTTATATACAAATTTCAAGGTCTGACCATTGATATTTCTATTTTATTGATTATCTTGCTTTCTGGAATACTTTTTATCCCAATGTGGGTCACTGATATGCATCACCTTTGGGGAATGTGTTCATGGGCAGTAACTGAATCTTTTGAGCCTCTTCCCTAATCACACTCCTGGGTGCAGGGATCAGTCCTGTTGATCAGATATTTTCCTCAATTCATATCACTGTTCACACATTCCTCAGCCGAGTCAAGAAAGTGGGTCATGTGCTTTTTTATTATGGCCTCAGCCCAGGCCACCCTTAGGATAGGTAAATGACAGAGCTGCTGAGAATGTTCACTCCTATCTCTTTCCGTTTCAGGGTATCTTTTCTTCAGTTTTTTTCTTTGCCTGACCTGCAGCAGGTTATAACTTAGTGTCTCCCTTTTATATAAACTGCCCTATAGAAATGTCATTTTTTAAAATTTTCTTTTTAGCCAACAACTTTGGTTTTTCTCAGAAAAAGAAATTTTATTTGAAATTATTTATTTATTTGAATGACTGATGGAAGTATACCTAACGCATGGTGTTATATTATTTTCATGTGTATGACATAGTGATTGGACGAGTCTGTGTATTATGCTGCATGTTTATATTCACCATAAGTGTGGCTCCCATCTGTCACTGTACAATGCTGTTATAGTTTCACTGACAATATTCCTTATGCTGTACCTTTCATCTCTGTGACTTATTCATTCCATAACTGGAAGCCTGTATTTCCCAGTCCCCTCCACCCATTTTGCCCATCCCCCCATTCTTTCCTCTCTTGCAACCATCAGTTTGTTCTGTATATTTAAGGTTCTGTTTCTAGGTTTTTTTGTTTATTTGTTCTTTTTTTGTTCTTGTTTTTTAGGTTCTACATATAAAAGATCATATAATATTTGCCTTTCTCTGACTTAGGAAAGAGAGATCTTAGACTTGCAGTAGACATTGTGATTTTTGAGGTGGAAACTATACAGTAATATATAGATCTTTATCAGAATATTTGAGCTGTAATTGTGTGATTCAAATAAATCTTAATATGGACAGAAAGTGCTGGAAATGCTTACTGGGAAAGTTAAGAAAGATTTTTTGTGGAGAAAAAAATCTAAACAATAAAGAATTTCTGTGAAGAATTGATAGCTTGGATTGATTTTTCTGGGCATAGTATATGTTTTCTCATATAAATATTTTATATGTAAAATAAATAAATAAATAAAATAAATAAAGTATATGTTTTATCATATAAAAATGATTTTAAGGAATTAAAAAAATAGTTCAATTAATAATCTATATCTATGTCCCTATCTAAGCTGTGTTGAATTTTATTTAATTATTTGTCCCAAAAGTTTATTGTTGAATTGTAATATTTGTACCTCTTCCATTCTTCATATGTTTTTTTACTTTTTAAAATCTGTTTTTGTTAGAAACTTCATTATATTTTATTGAAGATTTAAAAGAGTTTCACTCATTCATTTGGATTTGTTTTAAGGGGATTCAAATAATGAGGAAATCATAATAAGTTCTTGTCCTCAGGAAGCTTATAGACTAATAGAAATGACAGCAGTTGGGCACATGATAACCCTGATGCACAATTCAAACTGATAAGTGCTTGTCTCCTTAGCTCTCTAGTCATTGGAATGTTTATTCACCTGGTTACAAAAATTGTTTCAGGGCTTCAGTTGTCCACAGTTAATTCAGGGACTGTCAGCCTTTAGACCTTTGCTAAAATTTTGGAAAACGGATTTTTCCCCCAGGTCTGCTAAGCTGGTAGGATATAAGTCTGGGGTAAGTGGGTAGAGCCTCCAAGAATGAGATCAGCATAGAGAAAGAAGGATGACATGTTATGACTCCAGGTGTATCTCTGGAATCTGTCATTGTAAAGGTAGTCATTCCTTCTGTACATGCCAATTAGTGGGGCAACAAATTACCTCTGTGATTCCTGCTAGTTTTAGTTAGGTTTCTAAGACAAATGGAAGAGATTTGGGAATTGTAGTATCTGAAGCCCGTGCTCCCCCCACTTTGCTGTTTGTTGCCAACCCTGGTTATACATCAGTGACACCTGGATGCCTTTTACAAAATACAGTTTCCAGGCCCAAATCTAGACTTACTGAATCACTCCCAGGTTGGAAGAGGTCTAGGAACCTATATGTTAAGTTTCTGGGTTGCCTGGGTGGCTCAGTTGGTTAAGTGCCTGACTCTTGATTTCAGCTCTTGTCTTGTTCTCAGTGTTGTGAGTTCAAGCCTCATATTGGGCTCCACAGTGGGCATGGAGCCTACTTTATTTATTTCTTTATTTATTTTAACATCTTAATTTTATTTTTTTCATGTTCCAAGATTCATTGTTTATGTACCACACCCAGTGCTCCATGGAGCCTACTTAAAAAAAAATATATATATATATATATATACATATATATATATGTATATATATATATATAAAGTGGGTCGCCTGGGTGGTACAGTCAGTTGAGCATCGAACTCTTGGTTTCAGCTCAGGTTGTGATCCCAGGGTTGTGAGACTGAGCCCTGCATCAGGCTCTTTGCTCAGCATGGAGTCTGCTTAAGACTCTCTCTCCCTCAGCCCTTCCACTCCTCTCTCTAAAATAAATAAATAAATGTATTTTTTAAAAAAAGTTTCCTTCCAAATCACTGTCATAGTTAATCCATATATTAGAGTTAGGGATCCATTGCTGTGTGGTGTAATGCCATCACTTTACATCTCCATTTTACAAATGAAGAAAATCAGGCCCAGAAAATCAAAATCCCTTCAGGAGACCATGTAAGATGTCACATCAAGTCTTTATTTTTTGGTTAGTGATTATCTTGGTTTGAGTCCTCTAGACAGTGAAGAGACTGGTGCAAGAATTAAATAACTGATGCTTTACTTGGGAGGTGCAAACTCAGGGCAATGCGAGTGAGAGAAAAGAGAAACAAGGAAGGGAAGAAGGGGAAGCAAAACAATGAATGATGCTCGAGCTGCTATCTCAGTGTCTACTATTTACATCCATGAATAGATACAACAGGTTGCTCAACAGGTATCACTTTGAAAAACTATGTGAAGGGGAGCCTCGGTGGCTCAGTTGGCTAGGCATCTGCCTTTGGCTCGGATCATGGTCCCAGGGTCGTGGGATCGAGCCCCATGTTGGCTGCCAGCTCAGCGGGGAGTCTGCTTCTCCCTCTCCTCCTTGCTTGTAATTTCTATCTCTCGCTCTCTAATAAATAAATAATATCTTTTTTAAAAAAAAGAAAGAAAGAAAAACTATGTGAAAAGTGTCCGTGAGCAGTCACTGTGAAAGAGGAAGGGAAATAATTTTGTCTTCATGTTTACCTCCTGTCTCTTATACCTATTGGCCAGATTTTACTCCATGGGAGTTAATGGTCCTTGGCTTTGAGGTGGCCTTCCCTGGCCCCACAGAATCCCAGGTTCCTTGCCCTACCATGGCAAGAGGACCCAGAAATTCTGAACTTGGGACTGATCTACTTGCCCCTCAAGCAGCAGCCAAGGGGTTGGCTCCATTAGTTCTGAAGGAAGTTGCAGGTCATCCTCAGGCAGAGGAACACTGAGGTGGGACAAGTAGTGAGGTTGCTGAAGGTGGCAGAACCAAGGGAATCTCAGGAAGAAGGTGAAATGGATCCCATACTGCAGTGTTGTCTTACTGTTAATATTTTAAGGAATTCTCATTCTACTGTCAGCAGCTTTCCTAGACTATTCAGTTTCTTTCCCTTTCCCCTACCATCTCTGCTCACGTACTTCATCCCAGGTCCTGAGACCTGGGATCTCGGCTCCCACCTGTGCTGTCCATCGGTCTCCCCTGTCATACCTGCCCTCTTTTGAATACTACTGTAGTATGAATCTGGCAACCCTGGCTCCTTCTTTCTATGCTTTCTTCTCTTGTGATGCATCTTCCTCTAGCCCTTGTGTTTTAGTACCCTAGTGTAAGTTTCTACTCTATTTCTTAAAATCCAAACTAGTTGTTTGCAGACTCCCTCCCTAGGTACTGGTACACTCACTCTTCCTGCCATCTACTCCTGTCCTAAACAGCCCAAGTTTTCTTAAACAAGAATCTTGCCTCTGAACTCGGGATCCTGGGTCTTTCTTGACTATAGAACAGGTCTCTGACATCAATCAGACCTAGTTTTTCTTATCTCTGGTCCACATACTTGATTATAACGTCACTTCTGTTTTTGAAAATCCCAGTCACAAATGTTTGACTAATCCTCCTTTCTCATCTGGCTTCCCTTCCCATACCTATCCTCCCAGAGTCAGAGTTTCCAGCCTGTGCAGTTGTTAATCTGTGTCTCGTCCTAACGTCTGGGGGTTCTGCCAGCCCCAGGTTCTTCCTTCCTCCCACCTTCCATTCATGAAACTTGATTGTGGCTTATATTATCAAAGAAAACATACTTTAAATCAAATAATTTGCTATAACCACGTCTACATAATTATAATATCCAAGACTATCCTTATAGTTTTATTGTAGATACTTTCAGTTCTATCAGTGTCTCCCAGTTTGCCTTTTATTGTTTTATGTCTATGGACATAGAGCCTGCGAGCAAAAACAAATGTGAACTTTAAACAGCATCTTAATCTTTCTATTAGATCTTCAATAGTGAACATATGCTATGCAATAATACGTTTAGGAAGACATTTAATCAAAAATTGCATAAGCCTTTTCCCCTAGTTTAAGTCCTAGAGAATGTGTTGTTTATTGGCTTGCTAACAGCTTAAATTAATTTGCACTCTTAGTAAATCAATCTATAAGAACTTAAAAATCAACTCTGTCTAAAACAAATATTATTCTTAACACATGACAATTAGAGAAAGTTTATGGTATTCGGAATTGAAAAATGCAAAAGACAGTTAATTTACCATCAGTAATCCCTTGCTTCCTTCCTCTTGGAGGGGTTAATTAGAAATTTTATTTCAGTTCTTTTCTTTTGGAAATTTTACCTTAAAAAATTATATAGAAAGAAAGACTAATTCCTAGTTAAAATATTGGCAAGCTGCAACTCCATAATAAGCTCTCTTCTAGTTTTCCATTAAATGATCCATGAATACAAACAGAAATTTAAAAATTCAGTAGCAATGGAAAGGAAAGATAACAGCCACCCATTTACATAAGTCCTATGAAAAATTCCCAGTAATTACTGAGCTGATGTGGCCTGATTGAAAAACACATTTAATACCCTCCATAGCTCATGCATAATTAAACGAAAATTTAGGTATAAAAAGGAAGCAGTCTAGTCCCATAATCTGTCTTTTCCTCAGAAATTTATTATCTGCACCTACCAGAAAACTAGGAAGCTGCCTCCTCATTGCACCCCTTCTGGCACATAGTAGGTGCTTTAAGCCTTTTTTTCTAATGAGTAAATGAATCTGTGTGAAATATTTTCCAAGAGGGCCCTCTAGTAAGACTTCTTTTTCTGCATTCCTCTTGGAAATCCAAACCCTCTGGAGTTAAAATGACTCCCACTGCTGGGGAAAATGTGGAGGAACATCATTCTATCAAGGCTGTGCAGAATCTAGCATGTAGATCTGGGGGTGGTAGCAGAGATGGGAAGAGTCCAGGTGATTTGTGATTCCTGTTACTAGTGACAGTAGAGTTTATCCATTAATGGGAAAATAACACGATTTCCTAAAATGTCAATTTTCCCTAGATTATTTGAAAATTGCCAATGGGTGTAAGACCCTATCTTCCCTACATCTAATAGAGGGATGCTTCTCTGCTACAGAAAATTGGCCCATGGGGATGCATTGAGTTACCTCCACAGGCAGATCTAAGAAATCATGGCAAAGTGAACCCTGTATAAGTGACCACCTAAGAAAGAGACCCCTCTCCTTTTTATAGGAGCAAGCAAGAAAGGAAAAGGCAGAAATGACTTATTTTAATGCTAGAAGATAAGAGAGTGACACCTAAATTCACACTTAAATGGGTTATAATGAAACCATAGAGGGGCAAAGGAGAAATTCTGAAAAGCAACAAGACAATAAGATATGATTTTCAATGGAACAAAAATTATAGCAAAGGTAGAATTCCCAACAGTAAGAATAGAAGCCAGAAGACAGTGGAATTACAGTGCTGAAGCAAATTAACTGTCAGCCTAGAATTTTAAATCCCAGTAAACTATCACTCAAGAGTAAGGATGAAATAAAAATATTTTCAATCCAACAATGAGGTTGAGACAATTTAAAACTCACAGATATTTGCTAAAAGAACAAATGGAGGACCTACTTAGGAATGAAAGAAATTTAATTCAGAAAAAAGAATTAGGATCCAGTAACAGTGGTTATTAAAATCATCAATAAGTGTGTCTAAATCTCAATGAGGATTGACTATGGAAATAATAATGAATAATTCAGTGTTCTAAAAGCAAAGTGAACTCCATTACTAGATAATAACTTTATTGGGGGATGGGTATTACCATTAGACCTATAAGGTTCTTATATTGGGGGGAAGAAGTTTGAACTATTTTCAATAAAGTGTAAATGCTGAAAACTTGGGACAATCAAAAAATATAGAGATTGGATATATAATTTCTTTTTTTAAAAGATTTATTTATTTATTTGAGGGAGGAGACATAGAGAGAGTCATTTTTTTAAGCAGGCTAGGCACTGAACATAGAGTCTAACCAATGGCTCGATCCCACAACCCTAAGAGACCCTAAGATCATGACCTGAGCCTAAAATGAGTCAGACGCCCAAGTGACTGCACCACCCAGGCGCCCATTTTTTTTTTTTTTAAGTAGGCTTCATACCCAGCATGGAGCCCAATACTGGGTTTGCACTCACGTCTCTGAGGTTAAGACCTGAGACGGAAAGTCAGACACTTAACCAACTGAGCCACCTGGGCACCCCAGCATAATTTCTGAACCAGCCGTGGCATAAAAGGAAATAAAGAAAACTTTGATGAGTCAAATAGAATGCAAGAATAGAGAAGAACTGAAGGTTCAGAATTTAAGCAGGTACAGAAATGTACCATATGAGATGTTCCACACAAATATATCATTAATCATGATAAATAGAAACAGACAAAACTGTGAAAGTTGATATTTTCAGAATAGAAAGTGAAGTGCAACTTTATGCTGTTGGAAAAATTACTCGGTAAGATATCTAGAAATGTACATACCTAATAATGTATATACTAATCAAGAATTAGCTGGCATAAATATATTAGAATAAGTAGACTTTAAAGCAAATAAATACATTAATTTAAAAAAATCATCCAGTGTGGGTGCCTGGGTGGCTCAGTGGTTAAGCGTCTGCCTTTGGCTTAGGTCATGATCCTAAGGTCCTGGGACTGAGCCCCACATTGGGCAGGAGGACTGCTTCTTCCTCTCCCATGCCCCCTGCCTGTGTTCCCTCTCGCAGTGTTTGTCTCTGTCAAATAAATAAAATCTTTTTTAAAAAAATCATCCAATGTAGAGAAAAATTCCAAACTTATTTCTACCTAACCACATAATCTCAAAATGTATAAAGCAAAATTTGACAAATATGGAGGAAGAAGAAATGAACAAACCCTCAGAGTGGGAAATTTTATTATACTTCTTTAAATAATTGAAAGATCAAGCTGATGGGACTTTAGTAAAGGCCTGCTAGACTTGACAACACAATTAATGAGATTAGGCTTTCGTCTGCCAGTTAAGCCTGCCGTAGCTCTGCTGCAAATAATTGTCAATTTTTGCCATTTCATTATTACTGCACTTTGATCTTTCTCTCTGGAATTCTTCCTCTGCTTTAGGGCACCTGTGAGGATGTTCAAGTATTGCCTTTCAGCAAAATCTGACCGGGAATTGTGTACCAGTCTTTCCTGGTTACAGATACTTAAAAAATTTCATGGGGAAATAAGTCCAGTGCTCTCAGCCATTTAGAATTGGTTAGGAAAATAAAGGTCACATGCCATTGTCTTAGCATCCCCCCAAACTTTCTTTTTCCTTCTTTGATTCGTACTTCCCTCTCTTCTTTATAATTAGCCTCCTTCCTTCTTCCTTTCTTCCCTTTTCCCCTTTTCTATTTTTATCCCTCTGTTTTCACTCTTAAATGTTATATTTATTTGAGATCTTCCTGGTGATAGAAAAGCAAAAGTAGTTGAGTCTCTTTTGAAGTGATAAAATCCATTTTAACCAATATTTCAAAAAGTGAATTTGTTCATAAATATTTAGGTCTTTATCATTTTAAATTGCTGTTACTTTATTGGATAGTGTAATAAATTTAACAATTTAAGCAGCAAGCCATTTCAGAAAATAGTTTTTCCTGAGTGAATGATAATGAACTACACTTCTACTAACGAAAATATTTGGGGCACCTAAGTGGCTCAGTAGGTTAAGTGTCTGCCTTTGGCTCAGGTCCTGATCTCAAGGTCCTGGGCTCTCTACTGAGCAGGGAGTCTACTTCTCCCTCCCCCTCTGCCTCTTCCCCCTGCTCATGCTCTGTCTCTGTCTCTCTTTCAAATAAAGAAATAAAATCTTAAAAAAAAAGAAAACATTTTACAAAATAAATCAAACAGATCTAAAATTTGTAATTGCTGAATCCTTTTCTTGTTTATATGAAGTCTACAACATACAACAACAATTCGGTATTTTGGTATTTTGGCGTTTTTGGTTTTTTTAAAAAATTTTAATTAATTAATTAATTAATTACCCCCAAGGGGTACAGGTCTTTGAATCCATTTTTGGTATTAAATGAAGAAGGTCAGTAATGAGTAATCATTAGCACACAGTGCATCTATCACTGACTTTATCTGAGTATTTGTGAAGGCAGATGCTCATGTGACAATAAGAACACAATAAAGTTACTAAAATGGGTAAAATTCCAACTAGCATGTGATTTGATCTTTTTATTTGTAGAATAGAAAAAAAAATGTATGCTGAAACTTTCCGGTAGTAGATGGAAGTAGGATTAGCAAATAGGCCAAAAATTTCTCTGAAAATGTAATTACTCATGCACTAATTTATAACAAATAAATATTTATTATAAATTCATTTATATAAATTCATTTATATAAATTAAAACCATAATATATAAATATAAATCATTTATATAAATTAATTTGTATCATAAATATAGTAATTCTCTAGGTACTTCATTTTCTGAGTTAAGATATGCTTGCTAATAATATACCTAAATAATTAAGTATAGAAGATAATAACTATTTTACTGTATTACTCAGTCTCTTCCAAATTTCTGCAGTACTTTCATCTAATCATGAAATAGTAAGGCAGAAAGAAACCTAATAGAGGTTAGTTGATCAAATTACATTCTGTAGAGCCCTGACATTCTTTTAAAGTGCTTTTGTTTGTCTATAGGGGGGCTGTGGAAATGAATGGAGCCTTCTACCTTCTCATCTTAACTTCAACCAGATCAGCTCTAGGTTACTTTGCTTTATATTTATATATTGAGATTCTGTCGTAGGTATTTTTCAGACACAGTAACACCCCCAAGCCAAAAAAATAAATAAAATGTTTAAAAGCCACTAATTAAATCTTATTCCGTAATTTAACCAGATTAAGAATTTATGTGCTAAAAAAAAGACTCTTTAAATTGTTTGCCCAAGGTCACACAATATAGGAAAGAGAGCTAAAACTAGAAAATGGGATTTTTAACTCTCACCTCATCAGTTTTATACATGTCTCTTTCTTTACAGTTAAGACACGGCAGATTGTTTCAGTAAAGCTTAAATGGATCACGTCTGCCTGTACACATGTATTATGTAGTCTCCCCTTCCTTGCTGACCCTGGTCTTGGCCTGTGACTTGCTTTGGCCAGTGGTTTACTAAGGGTGAAAGTAGCAGATATATGATAACCATTTATAAATTAGGGCCTTCTTTTGCAGCTAGTAATTTTCACGTACTGTATGTAACATATTTGCTTCATCTCATAGATTAGAGAACTCTTGGCCAGAATTCCTAGTTGAGGTCCCAGATCATGAGTGAGCCCAGCTAATACCACATTAAGTAGGTAAGCTTTCCCAAATGAGGTCAGACCCCAGAACCATGAGCAAATAGATGGTTGTTTCTTTAAACCACTAAGTTTTGAAGTAGTTTCTTTTTGCAGTAATAGCTGACCAAAAGAACAGTATTGACTTATTCTGCCAACCATGACCTTTGTAGGATATGAGCGCAGTATATTTTTATGGGTTATTTCAAAAACTATAGATCACAGTGACTTCTTCTAGTAGCTAATGTTAACATAAAATTATGTATTCTTTCACTAGAGAGAGTCTGTCTTTATTTCCTTTATTTCCTTCAGTACCTGTAATCTGGTAAATTTAGATATATTTGGTTACCTTTAATCATAGAACCCTGGGAACTGCCACAGTTACCAGGATCATCTGTCAAGGCAAGGCACCAGGTGAGCTCCATCTAAGTAGAGTAGGGGATGAAAAGGATGGGTCCAGATTGTTCAGAACATATGTGATACCATGTCAAAAGTACAGATGCAAGCCCATATGCCATATGTCTAAATTTTTTAAGTAGTAAATCAAACTAACAAATTTTTAAATAGACTATATTCTGTTATTCCAACTTGACAAATATAAACCAACCTCTAAGAACACGTTTGAGTTTAAAATTTTTGGCCACCTTAAGAGTTTGGCACAAGAATATGATAGTACAGAATAGCTGGGCTCTGGCCAGGTGCCCACTCCGTTCTCTCCCTTCCTTCACCTTCTACATTGTGTACCATAAGGGGTCTCGTGTACAAATTTGGGGATGCCTCAGCCCACGTAATAAATTTTGGTCTACTTCTCCCCCTTGATAGCTGCATCTTAGGCTTCAATGCCAGGAGTGTTCTGATGAGAGGACTGTTAAAAGTGAAGAGTCCTGTGCAAGCCTTGAAAATCGGATCCAGCAGTTTGGATTGTGAATTATGGCATCACATGAACTGGAAACTTGGATGGGGCTGGTTCCCTATAGGCCTGCCCCAGTGAGCCCATGTACTCCTTGCGTGGGCAGAGAGACAATGACAGAGGAGACACAAAGGCCCTAGAAAGCATGAGGCCCTGGATAGGAAGCTCTCTTTCCTGGGCCTAAGGGTGTGTATTTGGTTGGGGGATCCCCAGAAGCAAACCCTGAAACCGGGTCTTGAGAGCGAGTAGTTTGAGAGGTGATCGCAGGAAACATCAGTAGGAGTGTGAGAGAGTGAGAGACAGCAAGGAAAAGCCAATTCAGGTAGTGTTGATGGGCAGTTGTCACTGTTAATAATTTGGGCTCAGTTGCACTGGGGATCTCTACGAGTTCATGTAGAATTCACCTCAGAGTTATTCCTACCAATGGTCGAAGACCCTGGGTTATTTTTCTACCAATTTCATACATTATTTGTTGAGGACTGCAAAATGCAGGCAATGAACTATCACTTCTGGCCTGATCCATAAGAGGGCTGAGTACCTTCCTATGCCAGGAGAAAGCCCTCAGAGAGAAAGGCAGTTTTCTATAAAGCCATTTGCCTGCAGGAAGAATTTAAATACCCAGGGGATCTAGCAGGGTATGGATGGCATCTGCTCTGGACTGCAGAATTGGAAAGGACTTTGAGAAAACATGTCTCTAAAAGAGAATGATAGTTTGATGGCATAATGTGGCCAGTAAAATTCCCAAATTTAAAAAAATCAAAATCATTTCTGCTTCTGCTATTTTACATCTAAGGGAATGCAGATCCTGGCCGATGAGTGCCTTAATCCAGAGCATGGATTATCCTACTTATGTTTCCGGCATGAATCAATTACATTACTTCAGATGTTTAAGAAAATAAACAAATATTGTTTTATCAATATATCTTCAGAAATAAAGCCGTCATTTTTTCTGAATTCCACTGTTATGATGGATTCTTTTTGGGACTGGTAAAGGAGAGAGGCTGGCACCGTGCATTCCTTGGGGTCTTTTACTCATGAACATTTCATGAGTTGGAAAATGTACACTTAAGAATGTCCTTGGCTTTCACTTTCAGACTCCATATCATTAGGAAGTGGATATTTTTAGGGAAAGGGAAATAGTGTATAACATAAAGCTTCCGATAGAAATTTTATACTGGGACTTGTACATTCCTATTATTTTTTACTATTAAATGGCTAGTTATTCTTTATTTTTGATGAGAATAGTAATTACTGTTGAGTTGCTTAAGTTTCCTGTTCTAAGCAGTTTAATTTTATTTAAATTACTTAATCTAAATATTTTCATTTCAGTCTGTTTGTGAAAGAGAACAATGAGGTTTCTTTATTTCTGTTAATAAATGAACAATTTTGATCAAATGATTACCTGACCTAGTTTGTTTTAATGATGTTGCCACAACTCAAATAATTCTCTCAGAATGAAAACAGTCAATGAAAATCTGTACTTGAATAGGATAGAATAGAAATAACAACATTCTAACAGCCTTTATTTTCTCTTTAGACCAGCTGATAATCTTGAACTTTGGTTAGATGTAATAGATTTCAAATGTGATGTACTGTCAGTGTTTTTAATATATAATATATAATACTAACATTATATATAGTGTAAAATATATGACATATAACAATATACAATATGCAACATTCTATATAATATGTAATTAATATGTTTTATAATATATGACACCTAACAGGTAACACAAATACAAATCCTCAAGTTGATTTTAAAGTGATTTAAGGCAATTAATATTCTTGCAGATGTGACTGGTTTTCTTGACATACACTTGCGTATTTGAAAACATGTTTGCCATTTTTAACATTTGAAGTGCTAAATGAGAGTGAATTAAAATTATAGCTAATTAATGTCATAATACCTGTCTGGTCCATTGGTTGATAGGCTTGTTTTCTTGGTTTCAGAGAACTTCCTCATATAGAATTAGGCTTTGAACATTTTCTTGCCATTTGTTTTTTATCTATTACTTAAATACTTTGCCATTATCAATGAAATTTGCTTAAGACTTGAGATTCTTATACTACATCCAATTTTAGCGTTGAGAGATTTTTATAACGGTTTTCTCATTTCATGGACAATAAGAAAATGGTGACCTTCAGAGAAAAAAATTAGTGTTGCTTAGAAGGAAAAGGCCAACATAGATAGTCTGCCTACTGTAAGAATTGATATTAGCTGTTGACTTAAGGCAAATAGTATAATAAGGTGATAGGAGAAGTATTAATTGGGCATACCTCTAACTGCTTCCCTTGGTTATTAACTATGAAAAAATTATTTCCATCTGTTGCTCAAGCTGCAAATTATTTTGATTACCAGAGGACAGAGTACCTCTAAGTCATAGAAATGGAGCAAACAATAATGCTTACCAAATATTCCATATATCTGTTTCATTCTCAGCCCCCATTCAGTTAGAGCCATGTGGTTGGTTCTGGCCAATTAAATGTACAGTTGGCACTTGGACATTACAGGTGTTAGGAGCACCTACCCCTTGCATAGTCAAAAATCCCTATTTAACTTTTGACTCCCCCAAAACTTAACTACTAATAGACTACTGTTGACCAGAAGCCTTATCAATAGCATTAACAGTTGACTAACACAGAGCTTATACACTATATTCTTACAATGTTTCGTATACTGTTTTGTATACTGTATTGTATACTGTTTTGTATACTGTATCTTACAATAAAGTAAGCTAGAGGAAAGAAAATATTAAGAAAATCCTAAGGAAGAGATAATACATTTCTAGTACTATACTATGTTTATTGAAAAAAAGTCCACGGATAAGTGGACCTGTGTGGTTCAAATCTGTGTTGTTCAAGGGTCATCTGTAATGTGTATTAATTTTATGTTGAGCACTGAAAAGCCCTTGAGTAAGCTTCTAGTCACTTTTCTTCCCTTGACCTGTCAAGAAAGGAAGAGAGGTGTCCCTAATGGTACACCTGCAAGATAGTGCTATCATTCACAACATGAGTCCCTGAGTGACTTTATGGAGTAGACCTTCCTACAACATATGCACAAGATATATTCTGTCTTTGATAAATAAACTTGATGGTTATGCCCTGGTGATTTAGGGGTAAGATATTACTTCAGGATAAGCTAATCTCTTCTAAATTATAAAATATAATTAAATACAATAGTATTAAACATTGCTTTACTCCAAAATGAATTTTAGGATTTATGCCACCAAAAATGACTAAGCTATTTAAAATTTTCTTTTTAATAGTTGCAGATGGATCTGTTCTAGTTCCTTTACGATTTGTTCCTCTCAGTCCTGGACGCTACCCTTGTAAAATTTTGCTGATATCACGGTATGATGTGCGTGTCTATTGCATTGAAGGTGTGGTAAATGAAGAACGTCCAGAGGCCAGGTTTGAATTTGAAACACCAGCATTTGAAGCCCTTACCCAGCATATTCCAGTCGTAAGTGGTACTTATACTTAATTCGTTTTTTGGTACTTTTCTCCATTCCCATTACCACTGCCTCAATTAAAGTCCTCCAAACCTCTCATCTTGAACTATTCCAATTTCTAATTGTGTTATCTGCTGCCATTTGTTTCTCCACATTGAGGACAGAGCTTATTCTTCAATATAAATGTTACCATGTTATGTACCTCACTAATCACTTCTGTTGAATCTCTTTCCTTCAAAAAGTAACTCACATTCCCACTCAAAAGGGAATTCCTTTCCCTTTTGATCTCTCCTTTATGATCTTTCCAATCTCTGTTTCAAATTCAGTTGTGATCTTCACAATTGAGATGGGTTCATGGGCACTAAGAACAATGACTGGCTATAGCTTGGCTCTCAAAGTGACACTACAGCATAGAAAAAGGTAATATATTTGTAAGGAAAGTTGAATATTCTAGACTAGAAATTGTTTTTTTTTCTTAAATTATTAAAGATATAAGAAAAGTCTGCTCAAAGCACAAAAATTTGTTCTGATGAGATATATAAGCTTTGCTATCTGAGCAATCTACCAGATAGATCACCCATAATTAAGAGTAGAATGTGTAATTCTAAGACCATTTTATAATTTTCATAGTAATTAATAAATCAAACAAATATTTCTTTAAATATTAAATAACCCATGGGTCAACCTATTAGGCAGTGCTCCTGTATGACAATGAAAGCATACATAGTCACTCTTACACTATATATTCACATTGTTGATAGTTGTTCTTAACAACTATGACTTTCAAAGCATGAAATGTAATTTAAAATACAATATATAATTTTATTAAAAGTACCAAGAATTAATGCGTAATTCAGATTTATCAACATCACCCTTCTGATATTTTTCTACATTTTTTTTCATGCTTTAGAGTAATAAGACAAAGACTGAATGGAAATGTCAAGTTACTATAGAAGGAGAATGGTTTTTTGGACCTTCTATTTTATATGTTGGACCAGGAGAAACTGTGCAATATCCCCTTACATTCAAACCTATTTTGGAATGTGAGATTATGGTATGAGCTCATTGATTTTTTTCCTAGTATTAATTTGTCAATGAACTGTTATATGATATTAACCTTTGTAATTTATTATAAACCTTTTTGGAAAAAAGTTATATACTATATGCTTTTGATTATTAGTATTCACTCTGCTTGAAACTTTAATAAATCTTTTAACTTGAGGGATGAAATTTCTGAAATTCACAATGCCATTGGCTGCCAGTGCTTATATCTAGATTATTTTTACATAACATGCTTAACAACGTAAAATCATTGGTCCTTTATTTTTATTCATTGAGGTAGTTGGTACCTCAGAGAATATTTTCTTAAGACATATTTCTTTGACAAGGACATAAAAAGGCATATATTTGCTATGTATGAGAATGCCGGTATAAACTCTTTCATTTAGAGAAAGTAAAGAGAAATACAGAGCTTTTCACAGGAAATTAATCTTTATCCATTCAGTAGAAGTATTTTTACATAAACCAGAAAAGTCAGTGATTGACACCTCCTTGAAAGCTCATTTCATTAATCAGGTTCAAAGTTAATAGGATAGCAGAGATTGTTTGAGATCCAACTGTGACTCCTATAGAGCTGAAATTTGGCTGATTTGTCACAGGGCAGACTTACTCTACAAAATGAAGTAGATGGTATGGAGTATGTCTTTGACATAAAAGGGATTGGGAAAAAACCCCTGGCCTTGGAACATATCACTATAGACTGTCAAGTAGGAAAGACGACAAATAAACCCATAATGGTGCCCAATTATACGAAGACCATTCAAACATTTAAGGTAAGATTTTTTTTTTTTTAAGGATGAAAGTGTTTTAAGAGGGAGTATATTGAATCACATGAAATTTTAAAAACATTTAACTTCACTTAACTAGGTGAAGTACCACATAAGGAGATGTTTAGAATTCTACTTTTTGTTAGGCCAACAGCTATCAAATTTCATTTCAATTATAAAGTTGAAATAACACCAAACAAGTTTTCTATCTAAGTATTAGTATATGATCATGAAGCACATTAAAAGCTTCTTATTTGAATTATGTATTTTCCAAAGTATTTTTGAGAGCTCTTAAAATTTTTTTTTAAAGATTTATTTATTTGACAGACAGAGATCACAAGTAGGCAGAGAGGCAGGCAGAGAGAGAGAGAGGGAGAAGCAGGCTCCTGCTCCCAGCTGAGCAGAGAGCCCCATGTTGGACTCGATCCCAGGACCCTGAGATCATGACCTGAGCCGAAGGCAGAGGCTTTAACCCACTGAGCCACCCAGGCACCCCGAGCTCTTAAAATTTTAGTGTGAAATCTGTAGACATAAAATTTCTAAAGTGTATCCTATCATTTATCAGTGTAAATAATAGTGGGAATGTGAACAGGTATACAATTATTTACACCTTTGTTTCTTATGAAGTTTTACACTCGGCTTTCCTCACTTGATTTAAGCCAATCCTAAAATACATTTTTCCACTCCCCACTCCCACATTTATCTAAAAATTGTTGTGTACCTAATAGAATCATTGAAAGAAGCTTCACATATCTATTCATCATAGGTGCCTGAGTTTCGGGGGGTACTGCAGAAGTTTGGAAATTCTCTAGGTTTACCCTCTGGGTTTTGTTTTTTTGTTGTTTTTGTTTTTGTTTTATAATCCTGAAAAAAAATATGTGCTTTGGTTTTCTTCTCTCCTTACTAGATGGGAAATGGAGTGAATATTAAGAACAAAAAATCTCATTTTGTCATTCCCCTGTTGAAACTTGGCAGTTACATTTCTTACCTTCAGCATCAAATCCATATTCCCTGAATTGACTTTTGCTGTCCTTTAAAAGCTCATCTGCTCAGTTTCATCTGTTCCTACTCGTGGTTCCAGGAGCACTCAGCCCTTAGTAAATGGTATTTCCTTTTGCTCCTATCTGGAAATCTCTACCCCACTCCCTATCTTCCATTTCTCTGTGTTTGTCTTACTCCTTTTAATTCTTTAGGGCAAGTCTTGCCACTTTTCCCAGAATGATAATAAAAAATTTTTGAATAGCTTTTAAAACTCATGGATTATAAAATTAGAGATTAGATATCTTTCATGTGCTTCCACCATCAGACATACTATATCACATTACTATTACCTTTTTATTATTTTCTACCAGGTTATAAACTGAGAAAAGGGGCATGCCTCTCTTATCCATGTGGGGTTTTTTTAAGATTTTATTTATTTATTTATTTATTTGACAGACAGAGGTCACAAGTTGGCAGAGAGTCAGGCAGAAGAGAGAGAGAGAGGAAGAAGCAGGCTCCCAGCCGAGCAGAGAGCCAGATGCGGGGCTCGATCTCAGGACCCTGGGACCATGACCTGAGCCGAGGACAGAGGTTTTAACCCACTGAGCCACCCAGGCACCCCTCTTATCCACATTTTTATACCCAGCATAGATTATAGTGTCAAGTACATAATAGTTTTCAAGGGAGATTTTCCATATTTTTATATTTAAAGAGCTTCAACAATTATAAAAGAACTGAAGTGTATTTAAGATTTAAGAAACATTTGTTCCTAGAAATATTAGCCATAGGTACAGTATCTCCTTTCTTAATTTGATATTTACCATTTTTTAAATCAACACAGAATAATGAGCAATACGAATTTGCCCTTTCATTTCATTTAATTTAATACATAATACAAGATGATTGCATTTCAATAGAAATTCTATTGAGGAACAACTGAGGTAGCACTAAGGAGAAATTCTGGGCTGAGAATCTTTGCTTCATACTTTCAGCTTTCAGCATACTCTTGCTTTAGTACCACTGAAATACTTCTGATTCTCCATCTTTATTCCTCCATCTGTGAAATGAAGTTTACCTCAGTGCACTCAAGACTGATTCACATTCTTTTCCCCTGCTCTTTCACTCTCAGTATCTTCATCTTTGTGGGATTATTTCCCTTATTGTATATTCTCAAATTTTTCCATTACCAGAGAAAACTTGTCTGTATACCACTTCTTCTTCAACTATTATCATCTTTATTGTCCACAATTGCTCAACTTTTTGAAAAAACGATGGTTGCATGATCACTTCTTAATTTATGGTGGGTGATTTAAAGCTTTTCTACTGTGCGGTGAAACTGCTGCCACAGCGATTACCCTTGACTTTGGGTCAAGAAAAATCACTTATTTTGCCAATGTATCTGCCTCAAAACTCCTGCAGTGTTTGACAGTGTCGAGCTGCCTTCTTAACACTCCTCACCTTTTATTTTATATCATTGAATATTCCTCATTTCCTTGCCATTTCTTGATTATTACTTATCTGGTTCTTTTATCCCTCTAACCTGATGTCTTTTCAAGTTTCCATTTTCCAAAGTATTCCTATGTCTTTACAACATCTCACCTGGACATTTCTTCACTTTACAAGTGCCACACCTGCACTATTACTCGAGAGGTATGTGTTATGTCGGTCCCTCATTCTCGACTGCTTCCTGTTCACCTGCATTTTGACAATCTGCTAACAACTCAAACTCAATATATTCTTTTCATATCTTTTCTTTGTTTTATTTTTCATTGCTGTACTTGTCCTTTTTTTTAAAGAAAGAGAGAGAGGGTGTGAGCCGGGGGTGGGGGGGTGGGGGGGTGGGGGGTGGGGGGAAGAGAGAGAATATTACGTAGGCTCCACGCCCAGTGTGGAGCCTAAATGGGGCTCCATCTCATGACCCCAAGGTCATGACCTGAGCCAAAACCAAGAACCCAACGCTCACATTGAACCACCCAGGCACTACAGCTACTAGACATTTTTATACCTTTTTAAAAAGGTTTTTAAGTTATAGTTCATCTTACTGCTATAAGAATAGTTTGCTGTAGAAGGTTGGGACTTCCTCAGTATGAAAGAGAAAATAAAAAATCAGAGAACATAATTGAGATACAGGTAAAATGCTGTGGCATTTTACCCAAGTGGTTAAGTAGTAGAAAATACTTAAGCAATAAGGAAAACAGCAGATATGGAACTTCCAAAATGGTAGAGCAAGGAGTTGTGTACATCTGTTCCTCCTCAAAAACAGTAAAACACTGGCAAAAATTGTCAAAAATGAAAATTTTCTGACCTTGAAATTAAACAAAAACTTAAAACAATCTGAAGGATATTTACTCAAGAAAAACTTGGGGGGCTGAAATTAAAGTCCTTCGCTAACCGGGCATCTGGCTAGAAGACCGGGCATCTGGACAGAGCCACCAGGCTCCCTGAAACATACAGAATTTAAATAGACAGCTCCTGGGTGCCCAGGTGGCTCAGTCAGTTAAGCATCTGCCTTAGGCTCAGGTCATGATCCCAGAGTCCTGGGATCAAGTCCAGCATCGGGCTCTCTGCTCAGCAGGGAGTCTGCTTCTCCCTCTGCCCCTCCTCCCACTTGTTCTCTCAATCTCTCTCTCTCTCAAATAAATAAATATAATCTTTAAAAATAGATAAATAAATAGACAGTTCCCCAGGGAGGGTATGCACATGAGCAGTAAGCATATGAAAAGATAGTCAACCTATTAGCCATTAGAAAAATGCAAATCAAAATCACAATGAGATACCACTTCAAACTTACTAAGAAGGCTATAATCAAAATGACAGTAAAAACTGTGAGAGAAGATGTAGAGAGATAGGAGCCATTTTGCCTTTTTGGTAGAAAAGAAAATGGTGCAGTCACTTTGACAAACAGTTTTGGGAAGCAGTAACTCTAAAGGTTAAATATTGAGTTGTCATTTGCTTCAGCAATTCCACTCCTAGATACATCTATATCCATGAGAAATGAGCATCCCTGTCCACTTCAAAGCTTGTAGATGTTTTCATAGAAGCATTGGTCATAATAGACAAAAGTGGAAGCAACCGGAATTTCCACATTTGTGGATACACGAAATATGGCATATCATACAATTTAGTATCATTTGTCGATGAAATGATATAGTGATATATACCACAATACAGATGAACCTTGAAAACATTATGCTAAGTGAAAAAAGCTAGTCATAAATGACCACATGTTACATAATTTCTATGAATTGTTCAGAAGAGGCAAATCTGTAGACACAAAGTAGATTAGTGTTTGCCTAGGCAGTGGGGGTTAGTGAGATATAGCATTCAGTGATCTGAAAGTTGGATTTAACCAGAGCTATGGTCAAATGCTACTTAAATATTCTTTATTTGCTATATTAATATTGATATAAAATTCATTGAAATGGTTCATCTTTTGCACATCAAGTTGTTATGCATGGCCTATAAAAGATACTCAAGTTGTCTAAGCATCAGTATTCTTGCTACAAGGAGCAACAGAAAATAAGCATCGTTCTTTTTGTAAGAGTCATTTTCTTTGTTCTATTTTTTCAGAGATCTAAGATTTTTCTTTTACTATAGTGTTTTCTGGTTTGCTTTTCATTTTTTTTCATTTAAAGATGAACAGTTTTAATGGAAGTATTTAAGTTTTCAGTTTTTTTTCTATGCTTTAGCTTGTTACATAAATTTCATATAAATATTGACATTGTGAAATTCTTTGAAATCTCTTTTCTAGGTAACTTCAGATCTTCCAATAGTGTGGGGAAATCCAAAAATCACCATAGACCCTGATAATGCGGTTCCATATATTCTACATGTGTCCCCTTGGAAACGTGGTGTATTCAAAGGTAACAAAACCATTAGTAAAATATTATTAACAACCACACTAGGACAGATACAGGATGAGAAGAAATTTAAAAATATCATTTACATTTCTCTTTTCTAATAAATGACCCAGAGGGAGATTTGGTTTTCTACTTCAGTCATTAGGTTTCTCAATAATCAGAGCTTTGGAACATACCTTTTATATCTTGAGCTTTTATATCTTGAACATACCTTTTATATCTTGGCCATTTATTTGAATGGATGCATTGGACAAATTTCTAGAAGTAGAAATATTTAGTTAAGGGTATTTACATTTAAAATTGTGATAAATACTTCTAAATACTTATACCAATTTGTGTGCCAGGCAGCATCTTATGAGAATGTTTGTTTATAGGAATAGGTATTATAAAACAAGCATATGCACTGAATTAATACATGAAAAAATAGGCTAAAGTCTTTGGTGTGTGAAGTTTCCTTCCTTTGTCTCTAATGAAGCATTCATTTATACAAATTGCCCTGATGGTTCCTGAACAGATTTGCTTGCCTGGGAACAGTGCTGAGGGCTATTCTATAAACTTTTGAAGGGAGGGTGCTTGAGAAGGTGGAAGAGTCATAGGGAAGACTGAGGAACTGTGATTCATTGAAGAAGTAAGCTGTCCTCTTTGAGAGAGAATTAAATGCCCCACGATGGTTGGATCCTGCTGAGAAAATCATCATAATGTAGGTAAATGGATATAATTTAGAAGTGTAGTAAGTATACACCTAGTAGCAATCTTGTGCTCCGTGGAAGAATTAGTGTCTCAACCCTGTTTGCCTCAACAAAAAATGTTTTAGGAAAGGGTCTCTACTTAGCATAGAAGGGTCTATACCTAGCATGCCAAAGCTATTAATAAGTAGAAGGGAAACTTCAGAATGGCAAACAGAGTGATCCATTCAATACTACTAGAACAAAATGTGCTGTAAAGCAAGAGCCAACTTGCCCAACCCTACTGTCTGCTTCTAGTAAACTTGACCTCACATATCACTAGGGTCATAGTTATCAGCATCTTCCAAAATCCTCCCACCACTTTTCAGACATTTGGCTTTGCAAAGCCAATTAATAATTCTCCATGTGATGGGTAGATTTTAAGCTATAGTGAACCTATTCCTAGCATTTCAATAAAGTAGCATATTTTGTTATTTTATGTAGTTCAGAAGAATTGATTTTAAGAAATCTAAAGTTCACTTCTCATTTTAATAGTCAAATGACAGCCCTACTGGTAGATTTCCCTTAGTTTTGGAATGTTAGCTAGTCTTTTGTAAAGGGCAGTGAATCATTCAGATTTGCCATTATTTTTGATAAACACATTAAATCTCAGTTTCCTGTTCTACAAAAGGGAGAGAGTTCTGCTATGTATGAGAAAGAACATATAAGGAACCTCAAACTGCACAACACTGTTGTATCAGAAATATGTATGACTCCCTTAAACAACAAGACTCCTTATCTATGAATCAGACTCTTAAAGTTATGGAAATGGAGCTAAGAATAATTAAGAAATCATATTTAGTATGTCTTTCCTTTCTATAGTCTTTTTTTGTTAGTTTTGGCAGCTTTAAGAGACCATAAAATTTCAATACATAGTTTCACTGAACAAGATATGAACTCATTTAACATGCTAGTTTGAAGGACTTTAGAAGGAGTTAAAAGTGACTCCAGGTACATCATTAAGTGGGGATGAATTAGTAACTCTTGCTGGCTACACAAGAGGTTTTGTAGGCTTCATAATTTTGAAAAGTATTTGTAAGACGCTATCATGTCTGCTCTTTCCAGGGCAGTCCCTTAGAGGTGAATAACTGTTGATATGATCTGGAGAAGGTGACAAGGCAAAGTCCATTTTATTGATATTATTGTTAGAAAACTTATACAGTACTTGAAGTAGTATAAATGTAATTGCTTCTGAATAGTTGTTAGTCTAATGTGATTAAAAAACACACTGTAACATTTTCATATGTATGTGAGAATATTCCTATTTGTGCTGGTTAAAGAAGTGTATCCATGTGCATGTATGTATCAATGGTCTTTTTAAAAAACGTTGTGCTTCTTTTCAGTTCTTTTCTTAATTACATAACAATTATTTACAAAAGGCCTATAACTTGGGAAGCCTTTATAAGTATAGTAGTTGTGAACAAAGCTGACATCCAGCTAATTATGCCCTATTTGTTAAAATATTGTAACAGATGCTTTTCCGTATATGTTGGCAAATACCCAACTGTTTGAGCACCACTGTAGTAAAACCTTGCCACTATAGCACCATAACCCCTCCCTCAGGCCCCCCAGGACTTCCCAACAAGCCAGCAGCAAATAAAGGGTTAAAATATGACTCACTAGGGTGCCCCAGGATTTTTATCCCATGTCCTTTCTCAGTGGCCAAATTAGAATATAGATTTGTTAATTATTTCAAATATTAGCCATGGATGCAAAGATGGGTATCATGCCTCCTGCCTACTAGGAATTCATATCTGGTGGTAGAAATACATATCCATAAGTCATCTTAGTAAAACGTACACTCTGATATACCAGAATGGCAATACATGGCACTGGGGAGCATGATAACAGGAGATATTAACCCTAACACTGTGGGTATGAGAGGTCTTTTTAGGGGATAATCGATTTGATTTGGACCACAAAGGATAAGCTGCAATTTATTTGTCAATATGGCGGGGAGGGCCTTACAGCAGAAGAAGCAATCTTACTGAAAGCACAAACAAGATGCTTCATGTCAGTAATGAGTTGAGGAGTATGTCTGCAGTGTGTTTGTGGTAGGAAATGCAGTTAGAAATATAGGCCAACTTTGATGGGCAGAGTTTTGTTTTACTTCTTATTGCAGTGGGAGTCACTGAGGATTTCTAAGGAGTGTGAGTCAACAGAGTTTTAGAAAGAAAAATCTAGAGGTAAAATATAAAACGGTTAGGAAGGGCAAGAGAGGGCAGTTAGATCTGAAAGATCCTTTAGGAGCCTTTAGTGATATTCTAGTTGATCAGTTCTCAGTATTTGTGCTTCTTCTCTTAAAAGAAGACCCCAAGAAAAGAGTTTAATTGCAAATGGTTTAGGTGAGAATTGATCACAGTATGTACTCTGAAAGAATGGGAAGGTATGATGGTAAAAGGAGAAAGTCAATAAAAAGTAAGCTAGGTATCAGACTACTGCTGAGACCTGGGTAAGCTCACCGGGAACCTTCAGACAGAATTGTCATGCCAAAGGGCAAGCAAACTGTGGTAATGATCCACTAACTCCAATATATCACTGGCTAAAGTTTGCTCTTAGGGTGGATTCTCATGGCAATGAATCATTCCCTACTGGAAAAGTCCTAGGAAACCAATGCTGTATATGGAAACTGTCTGCAGAGGTGATTTTTGTGGGACACCAAGAGCATATACCGCAATAGATATTATGTCATACTCTTTGGTAGGTAGAAATTTTGAAAAATGGACAGATTTGGAATTTTTGCATCAGCCTTCAGTGAGCTACAATCAGGTTTAAAGTGTGTGATATGGAGACTTGAATTTGAATGCCTCTCTGGCCTTGGAACGAATAGTGAAGATTGACCATTTTAAGTGAAAATTAAGGGTAGGGGCACCTGGGTGGTTCAGGTGGTTGAATATCTAACTCTTCATTTCAGCTCAGGTCATGATCTCAGAGTCATGAGATTGAACCCTGTGTCAGGCTCTGTGCTCAGTGAGGATTCTGCTTGAGATTCTCTTTCTCCTCTCCTTGCTTTTCACCCCCTTTGCCTCCCAACGCTTGCTCTCTCTCTCTTTCTAATAAGTAAATCTTTAAAATCTTTAAAAATCTTTAAAAAAAAAAAAAAGAAGAGAAGAGAAAAACAAAGTTAAGGGCAGACCGAACTAGACCAGTGATAGTGGATTAAAGAATAGAGAAACAAAAAAGAATAGAGGAAATAAAAATGGGAAATGATGCTATAACAGCTTGGGTTTTCAGGGTTTCAAATTCTGAGATGGGGGATTGGCAGGACATTTATTAGGAGTTGTATGATGATCAACATTTGTGAAAAGAAAGATAAGAAAGTATATTGACCAGGAGGAGAAGGAAGTTGGGCTTCTAGATAGGTCCAGTCAAGGGTTTTAATCAACTTACTGGGGCCTCTTAAGCTAGGATGGCCTTTTGGAGTTTTCCCAAGTTAGGAGAGGGGGACTGAGCCTTTATGCTACTGTGTTGATCAGTCACTGAAAGCAGACTACATGTGAAAGTAGGTTTGACCTTGGATAAGGCTTTTTTTCAAGCCAAGACAATGCCCAAAGAGGGCTGACCTAATTTTCATCTTCCAATATCATTCCCTGTAGCTACAGAAATAAATCCTTCATTCCTGATTAGGAATGTGATTAATTCTGTATAGTGTCCACCACAGTTACATCCATTTCATATAAGGCCTTTAAAAATAGGATATGGAGAAATAAAGGAGAAAGGAGAGTCAAGTGTACTTCTGATAGTAAACAACACTAAGGAAGGTTATATAATTAACTTGGAGATATGTCAGCTATACTTCCTTTAATTTTTTTTTTTTTTACTTAGCATAATACCTTCTAGTACCATCCATGTCGATGTAAATGGTACATACTCATCCTTTCTGATGGCTGAGCAATATTCCATTATACATATGAACCACATCTTCTTTATCCATTCATCTGTTGAAGGATATTTTGGCTCCTTCTACAGTTTAGCTATTGTGGACATTGCTGCTATGAACACTGGGGTGCAGGTGCCCCTTCTTTTCACTGCATATGTATCTTTGGGGTTAAATAACCCATAGTGCAATTGCTGGGTCATAGGGTAGCTCTATTTTTAAGGTCCTGAGGAATATCCATACCATTTTCCAGAGTGGCTGTACCATATTTCATTCCCACCAATAATGTAAGAGGGTTCCCCTTTCTCCACATCCTCTCCAACATTTGTTGTTCCCTGTCTTGTCAATTTTAGCCATTCTAACTGGTTTGAGGTGGTATCTCATTGTGGTTTTGATTTGTGTTTCCTTGATGGCAAGTAATGTGGAGCATTTTTAATGTGTCTGTTGGCCATTTGTATGTCTTCTTTGGAGAAGTGTCTCTGCATGTCTTCTGCCCATTTCCTGACTGGATAATTTGTTCTTTGGGTGTTGAGTTTGAGAAGTTCTTTATAGATCTTGGATACCAGCCCTTTATCTGATAAGTCATTTGGAAATATCTTCTCCCATTCCAGAGTGAAATAAGTCATTCTGAGAAACACAATTATCTTACGGTTTCATTCATATGTGAAACATAAGGAATAATGCAGAGGACAATAGGGGAAGGGAGGGAAAGTTGATAAGAAACCGGAGAGGAAGACAAACGTCTTGACTCCTTGAAACAAACTGAGGGCTGGGAAAGGGAGGTGGGGTTGGGGGATGGGTAACTGGGTGATAGGAATTAAAGAGGGCACGTGATATGATGAGCAATGGATGTTATATTCAAGTAATGAATCATTGAATATTTTAGCAAAAACTAATGATGTACTGTTTCTTGGCTAATTGAACTTAAATTAAAAATTTTTTATTAAAAATTAAAAACATTCACCATGATCAAGTGGGACTTATTCCTGGGATGCAAGTATGGTTCAGTATTCATAAATCAATCACTGTGGGAAAAGAAAAGATAAAAACCATATGATCATTTCAATAGATGCAGAAAAAGGATTGACATGTACAACATCCATTTATTATAAAAAAAACCCCTCCATCTCCCTGCTCAGCAGGAAGCCTGCTTCTCCCTCTCCCACTTCCCCTGCTTGTGTTCCCTGTCTTACTATGTCTGTCAAATAAATAAATAAAATCTTAAAAAGAAAAAAAACTCTCCACAAAGTAGGTTTTGAGGGAGCATACCTCAACATAATAAAGGCCTTATGTGAAAAACCCACAGCTAACAGCTAACATCATGCTTAATTAGGAAAAACTGAGAGATTTTTCACTAAGGTCAGGAACAAGACAAGGATGTCTACAATATCCTTCCAACTGGAAGTCCTAGCCACAAGAATCAGACAACAAAAAGAAGTAAAAGGCATCCAATCAAAGTACAACTTTCACTACTCAGACGACATGATACTCAGTGTAGAGAACCTGAAACACTCCACCAAAAAACTACTAGAACTGATAAATGAATTCATTAAAGTTGTAGGATACAAAGTCAACATAGAGAAATCTGTTACATTTCTATATAATAATAACGAAGCAGCAGAAAGAGAAATTAAGAAAGCAATCCCATTAACAATTACACGGAGAATAGTAAAGTACCTAGGAATAAACTTAATCAAAGAGGCTTAAAAACTGTACTCTGAAAACTATAAAACACAATGAAAGAAATTGAAGATGACACAAAGAATTGAAAAGACATTCCGTGCTCATGGATTAGAAGCACAAATATTGTTTAAATGTCTGTATTACCCAAAGCAATCCACATTTAATGCAGTTCCTATCGAGATACCAAGAGCATTTTTTCCCCTTTGTTCATTTGTTTTTTTAAATTCCACATATGAGTGAAATCATATGGTATTTGTCTTTCTCTGACTGACTTTTTTCACTTAGCATAATACCCTCTAGCTCCATCCACATCATGGCAAATGGTAAGATTTCATTCTTTTTTATGCCTGAATAATATTCTGTTATATATATATCTCTCTATACTTAAGAACATTCAAGGGGTAATATGTATGGATATATATATATATATACATATATATATATCTAAGAACAAATGAAGTTCAAAATTTGATATATGCCTATATATATCTAAGAACATTCAAAGGGTAATAACCATATATTCAAGTCAACCATTAAGTAAAGATTCAAAACCAGGCTAAAATAATTTAATATGCTGATATTATAAAGAAGACAATCCCTAAATATACTTTTAAAGATTTTATTTATTTATGTATTATTTATTTGAGAGAGAGAGAAGGAGAGAGAGAGCACAAGTGGAGGGATGGACAGAGGGAGAGGGATAGAGAGAACCCAGGCAGACTCCCAGCTGAGCACTGGCCAGAGCCAGTTGCCAGGTGTTGATCTCCTGAGATCATGACCTGAACCGAAATCAAAAGGTGGATGCTTAACTGACTGAGCTACCTAGATTTTATCTGTCTACTAGATAAATGGCAGCTTTTGTCTAACTGTTAATTAGTACACTTGATTTTATTAAGCTAAGTATAAGATTTGATAATTATCTCTTATGAACTCTTACTTTTGAGCGACAAACATACTTTCATCTCCAAAGAAAAGGTCTTTAGAAATTCTTATAATCATTAATGACATTTATTTGTGACCAAAGAAAGGGGTGGGGTGAACTTGAGTAGTTGAATATCTTACATTTTTCTGAAGAGTTGACACATGTATAAAAGAGAAAGGCAGTGACAAGGATCACTTAATAAATTATAAGACATTTATATGTATGAGCAAAAATCCAGCTGAAAGAATTTAATATGTTGATCATAGTATGTTGGCCTAAAATGGTTTCCAAACATTAAATAACAAGATTTTTTTACACTTAAAACTAATGCAGTGTTATATGTCTATTATATCTCAGGTAAAAAATTAAGAATTAACAAAATTAAGGAATATTTTCATATAACATTTACTTACACTATCAAGGATTTAGATGGTACAGAATGTTACGTGGACGTAGTTCAGTGCTCTCACCAGGGTGCTTTAGCTATTTATTCCACATTACAACACCAAATATTGAGGATCCATGTTTAAGATGGTTTCCTGTCATTTTAGTAAATTTAGTCTCTACCTTGAACATTCATGACAGAGTAGTCTGAAAATGACCTTTGATAATATGGTAGCTCCAGAACATAGGTAGCAATAATCAATTGTGATGGTGCCAATAATTACCTTGTAGCTTTTCAATAGCAGCTGAAAGTGGTCTTTTACTTGCTGAAAAGTGATTGTATTCATTCAGTTCAACACAACTGTAAATTACAGCTAGGATTTATTTCTACAAATTTGCAGTTCAGAAGTTCTTACACTAGAATGAAATCTGTTACCACACTGTCACAAGAAAGCCTTCTCCAAACAATTGCAAGTAAGCTTTTAGTCAGCATTGCTAAAGACTTTAAATTTTTTTCCCCATAAACTTTTGTTTAGTGTCAAAACAAAATGTTTACTGTGTGCACAATAAAGTTCTTATGTTAGGCCTATGTTTAAACAAGATAGAAATTGTTTTTATATTTAGCATTCTGCTACTCTCTGAAATTATATACCATCCAGCAAGATGTATACTACCAGTTGCCATCTTTAAAATACAGATGATTGAAAAATAAAATAAAATAAAATAAAATACAGATGAAGTTCAAAATTTGATTTCTGATATTGTATGTGATGAGAAGCACTTCCTGTCACATGTATTTTCAGAGTGTGAAGCTGAGCAAAACTAGGCTATTTAAATTTACATTTTTCATTTAAAGCTTGGGCATTATATTCATGCTAGCCACCACATTGCAGTGGTAAAATTGCATCTTTAACTTTGCTCTTTCTTATTTTATTGTTATTATGTTGCAAAGGAATACATTTAGAAGTCTAACATGACTTTGATCTCCAATTATTTCATTCTCTGGTTGTGTGACCTTGACCTCACTGAATGTCAGGTTTCTTACATGTAAAATATTGATAGTGTTTAATCTTTCAGGGAGGTCATGGCCATTAAATGGGAATATATGGAACATGCTCATCTAATAGGTGCTCAAATAATGTGTAGCACACTTACTTAATATACTAACTCCCATTTTTTAAAATTCCCTGATACAATATGATTTTACGGGCTTTGCAGCTTCTTTAACCCTTTCTCTGTCCTAATTTGTCTCAATAAAAATGGCAGAAACTTGGCTGAAACCGAATTTGGATCTTACTGTCTTGTTCCCTTCACCATTGTGGACTAGGGCATAGTTGTGGAGGCATGAAAACTAGTTGGATTCCACGGTCTTCAAAACAAATGTTGGTTGCTATAAAGCATTTTTCTTGCTTCTTTAGGTGAAAGAAATGTTTTGCAAAAGCAGGGCCTTGGGCCATTGTGGAGGGAATGAATTGAGTTTGCTTGGATCTTCTCATGCTCCTTTGGGCTCCTCTCTTTGCTTTTATCATCCGTGCTTTCCCGCTCTGATGTTTCATGACAGCTTTGCCATCTGTGTGGCATTACCTTTCAGGGTTTGTGAGCACTAAACTTCTTCCTGCCCCTTTCCCCAAAATCAAAATAAGTATTCTAGAGATGCCTGGGTGGCTCAATTGGTTAAGCATCTGCCTTCAGCTCAGATCATGATCCCAGGGTCCTGGGGTTGAGCCCCACATCAGGCTCCCTGCTCAGTGGGGAATCTACTTCTCCCTCTTCCACTCCCCTATCTTGGGCTCTCTCTCTCACTCACTTTCTCAAATAAATGAATAAAATCTTTTTTAAAAAAGACTTTTACTTAGGAATCTCAGATACATGGATTTATTATAAATAATTTATTCATCATTTATGAAAATGTTTAAATTCTAATCACCCTTCAAGGATGCTTTCCTAATATGTGAGGAATTACGCATAACCAGTTGAGATTAGTAGCATTAGAAGATCATTCAGAAATCCTGAAACTAGGGGAGCCTGGGTGGCTCAACTGATAAAGTGTCCAACTCTTGATTTCAGTTCAGGTCATGATCTCACGGGTCTTGAGATCAAGCTCTGTCTTGGGCTCTGTGGTGGGCATGGAGCCTGCTTCAGATTCTTTCTGTCTCTCTCTTCCTCAGCCCCACACCCACTTAAAAAAAATACTGAATCTAAAACTTCTTCTTTTTTTTTTTGGCATTTGTTCTTAAGATGGAACTTGAAATTTTACAAATACTTGTGAACATTTGCCTCTTACCACTCAGCATTTCTATGAAAAACAGTCTCCCCCATTTTATTGCTCAGATGGAATCTAAGGATTCTTTTTTTTAATAAAAGAATTCATTTTTCATTCAAAAATTACTCATAGAAATAAGTTTAAAATAAAATTAACAAAATAGGGGCACGTGGGTGGCCCAGTCCATTAGGTGTCTGCCTTCGGCTCAGGTCATGATCCCAGGGTCCTGGAATCAAGCCCCACAAGCCTGCTTCTCCCTCTCCTGCTCCCCCTCCTTGTGCTTTCTCTCTCACTCTCTCTCTGTCAAATAAATAAAATCTTTAATGGAAACAAAAATAAATGAAGGCTTTACATGGAGGCTTAAGAAGCCACCTTCACAGTGCGGTGAATCCAAACAAATGAGCAAATAGTTGCATTTGGTATCAAGGAAACATACATGAATTTGTGGAACTGAGAGATGTAAATGAATAGAAGTGATAGATAAATGAGAGATAAATTTATCATGGAGATTTTAATATGGCTTATTAATTATCCTGCATTAACTATCTCATACATGATAATATCTACTGCTGGAAAGATACCTATAATTGGATGTGAACTTCATTTATACATCCTGCTTACACATTACATTCAATTTGGGGTGACAGTTCTCAGATCCTGTTGTTATGCTGCTCAGCAGTGGTGAGTATAATATCTGAAATACCATTTCATTTCATGAAATGTGCTTTTTAAACAGTTTTATTGTGGTATAATTGTCATACAATAAGCTGTGCATATTTAAAGTATACAATTTGAGGAGTTTTAACACATGCTTACAACATGAATCCATAGTCACAAATGAACAAATGAAATAACGAATATATGTTTTTTATATATATATATATATATATATATATGTTATATATATATAAAAAGTTTCCTTGTGTCCCTTTTTAATCCTTTGCCTTCCCTTCCCCTCACACCACAAACTACCCTTGCCCTAGGCGACCATTTATCTGGGTTTTTTGGTCACTTTGTGTGCGTTTGCTAGCACTGTATACAAATGAAATCATACAGTGTACATCCTTTTGAGGGGTTGTTTTCATTTATGCAACACAACTGTTTTAAGACCCATCTATGTAGTACATGTTTTAATAGTTTATTCCTTTTATTATAGTAGTAGTCCATGGGATAGATATACCACAATTCGTTCCTCTATTTACCTGTTGATGGGCATTTGGAATTTTCCATTTTTTTGGTAATTATGAATAAAGCTGATAGGAGAATTCATATGTAATCTTTGCATGGGCATATACTTTCATTCGTCTTGGGTAAATCACTTATATGTGGGATGGCTGGATAATATGGTAGTTGAATTTATAATGTTTAAAGAAATACCTGCCAACAGTTTCTCAAAGACATTGTTCCTTTTTCCATTCTCACCTGCATTGCGTGAAAGTTCCAGTTTCTCTGTATCCTTTGACCGTACTTAGTAGGGCTCACCATTTCACTTTTATCCATTTTAATCCTTGTGTAGTACAGTTGCAGTGTGGTTTTAATCTACATTTCTGTAATGAGTAATAGTGTTGAGCATCTTTTCTTGTGCTTCTCTGTCATCCATGTGTCTTCTTCTGAAATGCTTTTTCAAATCTTTTGCCTGTCCCTCCCCCTACCTTTGGTTGTTTGTTTTCTTATTGCTGAATTATTAATGTGTTTTTAAAATTTATTCTGGTTAGGGGCACCTGGGTGGCTCAGTGGGTTGGACCTCTGCCTTCGGTTTGGGTTGTGATCTCGGGGTCCTGGGATCGAGCCCCGCATCGGGCTCTCTGCTCGGCAGGGGGCCTGCTTCCCCCCTCTCTCTCCGCCTGCCTCTCTGTCTGCTTATGATCTCTCTCTCTCTCTGTCAAATAAATAAATAAAATCTTTAAAAAATTTTTATTCTGGTTACGTTTTTTATCAGATACATGCTTTAAAATTTTTTCTCCCAGTCTGTGGTATTTATTTTAATTTTCTTAATACTGTCTATTGAGTAGCAGAAGTTTTTTTTCCAGCATTATTGACAAATAAAAATTGTATATATTTAAGATGCACAGTGTGACATTTTGATATATGTATACATTGTGAAAGATTACACAAATTTTTGATTTTGATGAAATGCAACGTATCACTTTTTTCTTATGTGAATCAGGAAGAAACGTGCAGTTTTAATGGCAACCTATGTCATTAGTGCTTTAACATATTGCCCCAGTAATGAAAGTATAAGTTCTTCCTACGGTAAAACATAATCAGCCATCCTCTATAACAGAAATCTGAATCTTATAGACTTTATTAATCCTTTCCTGTTGTCTAGAGTGTCTTCTGTTATACACATTTCAAAAATGTGTTATAGAAGGAAAAAATAGTATAATACCACAAACAAATGGAGGCTAAAGGACTACAGTTGGGTGATAGACTACTACACATTTTATCATAAAAATTAAGATCTTAAAAGGATAGAAGACAAGAACTATATTATACACAAAATAAAAGCAGATTTGGCCCCAGCACTGGGTTTCTTTAATTAGCCTCCAAATTTTGTTTTTCCACCTTGCCTTTTCGTCCCCTAAAGAGGGAAAATAAAACAAAAGAAAATGAGCTAGAAATGTGGTTAAAATGAAGTAAGAAAAAAAAAGAAGGAAGAGGGTTAGCAGAGATATCCTTTGGCTTTCATCTTTAGTCTGCTACTGATTTTTGGGGGTAGTGTATTAGAGACAAAAGACACTTAAAATTCATTCACTCATTTGTAGCGTACTGTGCGTAGAGTAGATATTTATGAAAACACTTATTGACAGAATTAATTTACCTCCAAGAAATTCACAAGGTGATAAAAGCCCAGCCATACAGAAATTTTCCTTAACCACAGTATTCGTCATTAATGTTAACGAGTGGTGAAGCATGAAGCCAGTGGAGGGAGCAAGATGGGTGTGGGGTGACCAAGAGCAAAAGGGCAAAGACCTTGCCAGGTTTAACTGTTGCCATAGAAACTTGCTTTGGGAAGTTTCCTAAGGGGTGAAATACTTGAGATAATCAGTGAGCATTATCTGAAACCTATTGCTTTAGGTCAGAATAAACGTTTCATAAGTATGTGAGTTATTTTGCTACCTTTCTATTCAAAAGCCCTTTTATGAAATTGGAAGGGGAGGTGAACCATGACAGACTATGGACTCTGAAAAACAACCTGAGGGGTTTTGAAGGGGTGGGGGGGGGGGAGGTGGGAGGTTAGGGGAGCCAGGTGGTGGGTATTAGGGAGGGCACGTATTGCATGGAGCACTGGGTGTGGTGCAAAAACAATGAATACTGTTACGCTGAAAAGAAATTTAAAAAAAATAAAAATAAAAATAAATTTTTTAAAGCCCTTTTATTCTGTGGTATATTCAGTGACATTTAGACACAATGTATCATTTTCCCCATTCTATGTCAGGTAAATGTATATTCCTTTGTCACCTACTAACTGTGTAACCTGGAATGAGTTAGCCAACCTTCTGTGCAGCCCAGGTTGCTCAGCTTTAAAAAGAGTCTAATGAGGAGTTAACTTTTATGTTTATTGAAGGGGTTCAGTAGATAACAAATGAGAGGCATTCAGCATATGCCCAACACAGAGTAAGCATTCAATAAATGGTTTTACATTATTTTCAAAAGATTAACCATTCATATAAAATTACATTGCTCAGGCTTTAAACTTGAGTCTGATATTGACATTTTACAAGCTAGTATAAAATTAGAAAAAAAATCAATGCCTAATGGAAAACTAACTATATACTAGGAAATGTTTGTTCTTACTGTTAGAAATGCATTTTGAAGAAATCAAATGTAGACTGTTTAGCAGAGAAAAAAAATCCATTTGTCAAAATAAAAGCTTGAGCTATTGAAAATATAATAGCTGTAATTACAATTCCTATTAGGATTTTTTTTTAGCAACATTCATTTCAGACAAACTGAAAGCCTCCATTAAGTAGTGATGATGTACCTTAGAGAGTTGCTTTGTACACCACTATTATTTCTGTTAAACCTAGTTTTTCCAAACCAGGCTTACATTTTTCCTATCACTCTGATAAACTGGAGCAGCAACAAACAACTTTTTATTTACTTTTGTTTCCCTTTGGATTGGTTGGCTGTAGCCCAAACAGAGGAATATAGGAGGCAAAGTAATCACACATATATAGTGTGGAAAAATGTTATCATCTTTTGAAACACATATTTTCATAATCATTATTTACTGCATTTAGTTCAAAGGTTCATTGCCGATATAGTTAGTTGTTGAGTCTAATGTTACTCTTTGTAATAAGCTTATAAGAATTTGCTTGTCTCTTCTAACATAGCTAATTCATAACCAAAAATAAAGATGCAATTTAAAAAATGTAATTGTTTAGAAAAAAATTGAAATTAAATTGCCAAGAAAAAGGTTTTTTACTAGGAAAAAAACTGAGTATAAATTTGTGGCATGATTTTAAGATACATTGTTTTAAAGTATTCTTTCCTTTTTTTATCGTGTTATGTTAGTCTCCATAAAATATATCACTAGTTTTTGATGCAGTGTTCCAAGATTCATTGTGTATGTACAACACCCAGTGCTCTATAAAGTATTCTTTCAATTAAAACATAAGCTGCTAGGGACGCCTGGGTGGCTCAGTTGGTTAAGCGGCTGCCTTCAGCTCAGGTCATGATCCCAGCGTCCTGGGATCGAGTCCCACATCGGGCTCCTTGCTTGGCAGGGAGCCTGCTTCTCCCTCTGCCTCTGCCTGCCACTCTGTCTGCCTGTGCTCGCTCGCTCTCTCTCCCTCTCCCTCTGGCAAATAAATAAATTAAAAAAAAAAAAGAAGAATGAGGGGAGGCAAAGAGATGGGATCAGGATAGGACATAAAAGTAGTTTCAAATGTTAGATAATGTTCTGGTTCTTCAGCTGTAGAATGGGTTTAGAGGTATTAGTTTAAAAAAAAAAGAATTGTTTTACAAATGATTGTTCAATTTCTTTTTGTTAAGGGAGAATAAAACTGTAAAAATGTTTAAAATTACCATTCAGGTGTTCTTTTTTTTTTTTTTTTAAAGATTTTATTTATTTATTTGACAGAGAGAGATCACAAGTAGGCAGAGAGTCAGGCAGAGAGAGAGGAAGGGAAGCAGGCTCCCTGCCGAGCAGAGAGCCCGATGCAGGCCTCGATCCCAGGACCCTGGGATCATGACCTGAGCCGAAGACAGAGGCTTTAACCCACTGAGCCACCCAGGCGCCCTGTAAAAATGTTTAGATGGGTATGTTGAAGGAAGAAAAAATATGCCAAGTATATAAATAGGCTAAAATGAGGAAGAATGTAGGAGGTGCTTTTAATTCTCGAGAGTATTTCATAGTATTTGAAATATTGATTAGGTTTCCTTATTAATCAGTACAAACATATTGTTTAACATAATGTAGGCTTATCCAAATAATGGTTTTTATCTAACTGAATTGTTTTTCTTAAAAGTTTCCTTTTCAAATTGTTCATTACTAGTATATAGAAACTTAACTGCTTTTGTTTGTTGATTTTGTATCCTGCACATCTACTGAATGCATTTATTAGGTCTAACATTTTTTGTGTGTGCAGTCATTAAGGTTTTCTCTCAATGAGATTGTGTCATCTGCAAACGTAATTTTACTTCTTCCTTTCCCCTTTGGATACTTTTACTACTTTTTCTTGCATAATTGCTCCAGTTAGAAATTCTAGTATTATGTTGAATAGAAGTGACTAAACCAACATCCTTCTATTGTTTCTGATCTTAAAGGAAAAGATTTTAGTCTTTACCACTCAATATAATATTAGCTGTGGTTTTTATATGTGGCTATTTGAGGAAATTCTGTCCCTAATTTATTTTTATCATGAAATGTTGTTGAATTTTGCGAAGTACTTTTTATCCATCAATCAAGATGATCATTTTTTTTTTCTGTTCTGTTTATGTGGTATATTACACTGATTGATTTGTGTGTATTGAACCCCACCCTTCATCCATTCATCCATTCATTCTTGGAATGAATCCCACTTGACAATGCTATCGATATAATCTTTTTCATATGCTGCTGAATTTGATTTGCTAGTATTTTGTTGAAAAGTTTTATATCAATGTTCATCAAGGATATTGGATTTTAGTTTTCTTTTCTTGTCCTATCTTTGTCTGCTTTTGTATCAGGGTATTGCTGGACTCCTAGAATGAGTTAAGTTGTTTTCCATCCTCTTCAATTTTTAAGTGTTTACGAAAAAAATATTAATTCTTCTTTAAATATTTGATAGAATTCAACAGTGAAGCCATCTTATCCTGGGCTTTTCTTTGTAGTAAGTGTTTAATTACTGATATAATCTCCTTACTAGTTTTATGTCTATTCAGCTTATCTCTTATTCATTAGCAGTTTTAGTAGATTGTGTATTTCTAGGAAATTGGCCATTTCATCTAAGTTATCCAATTTGGGGGGCTTATTTGTTCATAGTATTCTCTTATAATGCTTTTTATTTTGGTGAAAACAATATATTATCCCCACCTTATTTCTGATTTTATTAATTTGACTCTTCATTCCCTTTTTCTTAATTACTTTTAAGCTCTGCCAATTGTGGTGATCTTTTCAAAGAGCCAACCAATACTTTTATTTTCTCTATTGTTTTTCTCTTCTCTGTTTTATTTATCTACACTCTGGTCTTTATTATTTCTTCCTTCTGCTAGCTTTGGGTCCAATTTGCTCTTCTTTTTCTAGTTTCATAGCAGGGTGCGATGAAGTTACTGGTTTTATTATTTACTTATTTAAATGTTTTTTGTGAAGCTTGAACTCACGACCCTGAGATCAAGACCTGAACTGAAATCAAGAGTCAGATGCTTAACCTGCTGAGCCACCCAAGCACAACAGGTTGTTGATTTTAGATTATTCTTTTTAATGTATGCTTTTGCTACTATGAATTGCCCTCTTAGTGCTGCTGTCTTTGCATCACATCAATTTTGTGTACTGTGTTTTCCTTTTCAATTGTCTGATATTTTCTAATTTCCTTTGTGATGTTTTTTTCAAACTTTTCTACAAAGAGCGGAACAGTATTTACTTTAGGCTTTGTAGGGCCATATAATTTTTTTTATTATGTTCAATTAGCCAACATATAGTACCTCATTAGTTTGTTGATTTTTTTTTAAGATTTTATTTATTTATTTGACAGACAGAGATCACAAGTAGGCAGAGAGGCAGGCAGAGAGAGAGGGGGAAGCGGGCTCCCCGCTGAGCAGAGATCCCGATGCAGGGCTCTCTCCCAGGACCCTGAGATCATGACCTGAGCTGAAGACAGAGGCTTCAACCCATTGAGCCACCTAGGTGCCCCTACATCATTAGGTTTTGATGTTGTGTTCAGTGATTCATTAGTTGGCTATAACACCCAGTACTCATCACCACATGTGTCCTCCTTAATGCCCATCACCAGCTCCCAGAGTCCAGAGTTTCTTATAATTTGTCTCCCTTTCTGATTTACTCATATGTGGAACATAAGGAATAATACCGAGGACCACAGGGGAAGAGAGGGAAAACTGAATGGGAAAAAGCAGAGAGGTAGACAATCCATTGTGATTTCTTCTTTGAAATATTGGTTAAGCCTTTGTTGTTTAGTCTTCAAATTTGTGTCCATCTTTTTTTCCATTGTTGATTTGTACTTTCATTTCATTGTGATGAGAAAAGATGCTTCGTATGATTTAAATCTTTTTAAATTTATTAAGATATGTTTTGTGACCTCACATGTAATTTGTCCTGGACTGTGTTCCATGTTGATTTAAGAAGAATGTGTATTCTACTATTGTTGGGTGGAACGTTCTATATAATCCAATTAGGTCTAGTGGTTTTACAGAAGTGTTCACAGTCTCTATTTTTTTTTAACATTTTATTTATTTGACAGAGACACAGTGAGAGAGGGAATACAAGCAGGGGGAGTGGAAGAGGGAAAAGTAGGCTTCCTGTGTGCGGGGAGCCGGATGCAGGGCTTGATCCCAGGACCCTGGGATCATGACCTGAGCCAAAGGAGATGCTTAATGACTGAGCCACCCAGGCACCCCCACAGTCTTTCTTTATTTGTCTTCTGTCCAGTTCTCTCCATTAATGAAACTGAGGTATTGAAGGTTCCAGCTCTTATTGTAGACTTGTTTATTTCTTCTTCCAGTTCTGTCAGTTTTTGTTTCAATTATTGTTGGCCTCTGTTTTTAGGTATGTATATATCTACAATTTTTATTTAATCTTACTGAATTGAATTTTTTATTTGATGCTTGTATATATTGCAAGTAATCATCATGTAAGTCTAGTTAATATCTGCCACTATACATAGCTACAAAATTCTTTTTTCTTGTAATGAAAACTTAAGATCCACTCTCTTAGCAACTTTTAAATATGTAATACAGTATTATCAACTATAATTGCCATGCTGTACATTACCTCCACCACCTCTGGCAACCACCAATATGGTCTTTGTATCTATGAGCTTAAGAGTTTTTGTTTTTGTTATTGTTTTAGTGAATCGAATCTTTATCAACATAGAGTGTCCTTATCTCTCTCTTATAAACTTTTGAACATCTAATACATGAATGGTATCCAAAATATATTTTAGGGGCACCTGGGTGGCTCAGTTGGTTGGGTGTCTGCCTTGGGCTTGGGTCATGATCCCTGGAACATGGGATTGAGCCCCATGTCACGCTTGCTCAGCAGGGAGCCTGCTTTTCCCTCTCCCTCTGCCCCTCCCCCCACTTGTGCTCTCTCACTCTCTCTCCCTCTGTGTCAAATAAAAAAATAAAATTAAAAAAAACCCACATATATATACATATGTATGTGTATATATATATATATATATTTTTTTTTTTAATCTTAAAATAGGAATTCAAAGGGATAAATGCACCCTGATGTCTATAGCAGAATTTTCTACAATAGCCAAATTATGGAAACAGCCCAAGTGTCCATCAACTGATGAATGGATAAGGAAGATGTGTGTTTATAGTGTGGAATATTACTCAGACATAAAAAAATGAAATCTTGCCTTTTGTGATGACATAGGTGGAAGTAGAGAGTATTATGCTAAGTGAAACAAATCAGAGAAAGAAAAATACCATATGACTTCACTCATAAGTAGAATTTAAGAAACAAAACAAGTGAGCAAAGGGAAAAAAAGAGAAAATGAGACAAACAAAGAAACAGACTCTTAACTATAGAAAACAAACTGATGGTTACCAGACGGGAGGTGGGCAGGGAGATAGATTAAATAGGTGATGGGATTAAGGAGGGCACTTGGTATGATAAGCAGCGGGTGTTGTATGGAAGTGTGGAATCACCATATTGTACACCTGAAACTAATATTACACTGTATGTTAACTAACTGGAATTTAAATAAAAACTTAAAAAAAAGGAAAATCTTAAAACTCAATAATAGGATAATAAACAACCCAATTCTAAAAATTGGCAAAAGATCTGAAGAGACACATCACCAAAGAAAATATTCTGATAGCAAATAAGTGTATAAATCAAGTCTCTAGGGAACTCAGATTAAAACAAGATACCACTACCTGCCAATTAGGATGGCTAAATTCAAAAGACTTGACAACACCAAGTGCTGATGTGGAACAGTAGGAACTTCCATTCATTGATGGTGGGAATGCAAAATGATAGAATGCCACAACCATTTTGAAAATAGTTTGGCAGTATCTGACAAAACTAAACATACTCATAAAATGATATAGCAGTCATACACCTTCATATTTACCCAAATGAGTTCAAAATTTTTGTCCATCCAAAATTCTGCTCATGAATGTTTATAACAGCTTTATTCATAGTTGCCAAAATGTAGAAGCAATTATGATGTCCTAAAATAGGTGAATGGATAAACAGTGGTATATCCAAACAGTGGGACATTTTTCATTGATAAAAATAAATGGCCTGGGGTATCTGAGTGGTGCAGTCGGTTAAGTGTCCAACTCTTGACTTCAACTTAGGTCTCAGGGTCATGGGATCAAGCCCCACATTGGGCTCTATGCTCAGCACAGTATCTGCTTAAGATTCTCTCTCCCTCTCCCTCTGCCCCCCACCTCTCTCTCTGAAATAAATAAGTAAATCTTTTTTAAAAATGGCCTATCAAGCCACATACATGAAGGAAGCTTAAATGTATATTGCTAAGTGAAAGAAGTCAATCTGAAAAGACCACGTGCTGTATGATTCCAACTATATGACATTTTGGAAGAGGTAAAAGATCAGTGATTGCCATTTCTTTAGAGGTTGGGAGGAAGGGATAAATGAATGGAGTACAGGGGATTTTTAGATCAGTGAAACTATTCTGCATGATAGTGTAGTGGTAGACACATGAAATTACGTATTTGCCAAAGACATAGAATGTACAATAGAAAAAGTTAGCCAAAATGTAAATGATGGAATTTAGTTAGTAATGGTGTATCATTATTGGCTTATCAATTGCAAGTAATGTATTACAATAATGTAGGATGCTTATAATACCTGCAACAAGGGGGATATATAGGAACTCTGTACTTTACACTCATTTTTTTGTAAACCTAAAACTTTTCAAAAAATTAAATTTATTAATTAAGTAAAAAATAGTATGAACTTTGAAGCAGAATGCATGTTTTTATATTGCAGCTGTATTATTATGAGCTGATTGACCTTGGGCAAGTTGCTGAACTTTCTTGTGTCCATTTCCCCTCTTTAAAATGGAAATAATACATCATACTTGATGGTGAAAAACAGAGCTTTTATGCTAAGGTCAGGAACAACACAAGGATATCTACTCTTACTTGTTTTATTCAACATAGTACTAGAAGTCCTAACCACAGCAATCAGACAACATAAAGAAATGAAAGGTATCCAAACTGATAAAGAAGAAGTAGAACTCTCACTATTTGCAGATCACATGATACTCTATATAGAAAACCCCAAAGATCACCAAAAAACTACTAGGACTGATAAGTGAAATCAATAAAGTCTCAAGATACAAAATCAACATAGAGAAATGTATTGCATTTCTATGTACTAATAATGAAGCAGCAGAAAGAAATTAAGAAAACAATCTAATTTACAATTGCACCAAAAACAGTGACATATCCAATAAAGGGTTAGTATCCAAAAGAAATAAAGAAGTAATCATTGTCAATACCCCCAAAATAAATAATCCAATTGAAAAGTGGACAGAATACATGAACAGATATTTCTCCAAAGAAGACATTCAGTCAGTCAACAGATACATGAAAAGATACTCACTCTCATCATCAGGGAATTCAAATCAAAACTATAATCTTTATCACCTCATACCTATCATAATGCTTGAAATCAAAAGGCAAGAAACAAGTGTTGGCAAGGATGTGGAGAAAAAGGAACATTCATGCACTGTTGGTGGGAATGCAAACTGTTGCAGCCACTTTGGAAAGCAGTATGAAGATTCCTCAAAAAGTTAAATAAATGTAACATATTAATATATGTAAATCACCTAGAACAATGTCTGTCATATAGTAACTCCTACATAAGCATAAACCGCAATCATTAATCTTCAAAACAGCTAGCACCATTTTACAGATGAGATAAATAACATGTTCAAGGCTAAATTAGTAGTGGCAGAACAAGTGTTTGAATTTACGTTCTGTCCAAAGCCTGTGTTCTTTCCACTATGTACCCTGTCTTTTTATAATGTGTTTGTAAACTCCTATGTAAAATAAGAAAGCTATGTTTATAATAGGATAGGAAATTTAACCTGAAACTTAAGTGACTTTATGATATTTCAAAACAAAGAAATTAAAAATGATAAGATAGGAGTGACATCCGCAAGATGGCAATATAGGAGATCTACCACCTGTATTCAGCAATAGTAACTTGAAAACCATCCACAGCATAAGTGCCTTTGTGGGGGCTGTGGGATCTTCATGGGAAATTATAAAACCCCAATGGAATCCAAGACTGAGGAGGGCCATTTTGAAAAGGCAGGCTTGTGCTCATGTGGTGGATTTACCAACCATGGCCCTGGTTACAGATCAAGAAATAGCCCTGTCCCCCTGTGGACTCAGTTATCGTCCATTGGGCTTGAGTGCTGCCACCAGCACTTTATGATAAGGAGCTGGCAGGAGTCATTGACTGTCCATGCCCTGTGTAACAAGCCCACTGAATTTAGTCCCATCTGTGGACCCTGAAGTGGCTCATGGCCCAGCTTCAGCCCCTCTCAGCCATGATTCCTGCCCATCTAGCACCCTGGGGAAGACACACTGGTCTGTGCACCTGAGGCAGGCCCTCCAGTTTGGTTCAACTGCAGATCCTGAAATGGTCCTGTAACTTGGCCAGCCACTCCCAGCCATGGTTTGGGAACAATCATCTTGGGAGACATGCTTATCCATGCCCCAGAAGTGTGCCCATTGACTATGATCTGTCCTTACATCTGGGATCAGCCCCACAATCCAGTTTTAGCCCCTCATAGCTGCAGTCTAGAAGCAGTCCTGCCTGCCCAGGGACTCAGAGGGAGACACATCCATCCATGTTCTGTGGTCACGCCTGCCAACCTCAATCTGACTATAGATCCTGAAACACTCTGACCTGCTTCCACCCCTCTCAGTCACAGTCTGGGGCCTATCCTTCCCACTCAGAAGCTGGTGAGCTATTGGGGACACTACTAAATACTCAGAGGGAGCCAGTGTAATACCAGGGAAACTTCGTAATATCCGATGTCACCAGCTGCTACTAGTGTCACCTCCATTTCATATCTGTGCAAACCGAGGCACATAGCTGGTGATGGACATCCCCAGTTGTGAACCCAGGTATTACACTGCTTATTTTAATTAAAAACTGATTATCTCTTATACTTAAAATAAATATTAATGAACTCTCTGTTAAATTGTTCTGTACCAACATTGGGTTTAAATGTGATACTAAGGCCTAGGATTTATAATTGGCTTTATGTTTATTAGTTTCAAGCTAAAGCATCTTTAGTACCTAAAAATTGACCTTTCATTTTAGAAAACCAATCCTTGGTTAATTTGGCATCTTGGACTTATGTGTTGTAGGTGCAATTTCATTTTCTGTTAAACACAGACAAGATGATGACTCTCAGGAAGACTCAGATCAAGATCGAGGTCGAGTACCCTCCTTTCAGAAATCATTATCGGAACTATTCCACCAGATTAACGAGGAAGACTCAGGTAAATTGATGATTAAGGAAAGTTTCATGATCACTTGTCAGTCATTCACTTTTAAATGGATATTTTACATTCATAATGTATGTACAAGTGTGTGTTGCATATATCTGTAAGAATTTTATTGTATTATTTCAGGATTAACTTTATGTATTTACTTTATAGATTTGTACATCTTTTTTTTTTACAGGTTTTTTTTTATTTCATTTCTTTTCAGCATAAGAGAATTCATAGTTTTACACCACACCCAGTGCTCCATGCAATGCGTGCCCTCCCCAATACCCACCACCAGGCTCCCCCAACCTCCCACCCCCCGCCCCTTCAAAACCCTCAGGTTGTTTTTCAGAGTCCATAGTCTCTCATGATTCATCTCCCCCCCAATTTCCCTCAACTCCCTTCTCCTCTCCATCTCCCCATGTCCTCCGTGTTATTTGTTATGTGGATTTGTACATCTTTTAACATTAATAAATTATAATACTTCAGCTTGAAGGCTGTCTACTCTTTCATAAGTGAAAAACTTTACATATACTTGTTATTCAACAAAAAATTGCAGTAAATTTCTGATAAAATGTTAATGAGTATGTAATTTTTTTAAAGATTTTATTTATTTATTTGAGGCAGAGACAGAGAGAGCGTGAGAGGCACGGGGAGGGGCAGAGGGAGAGGAAGAAGCAGGCTCCCCGCTGAGCAAGGAGCCGAATGTGGGACCCGATCCCAGGACTCTGGGATCATGACCTGAGCCAAAGGCAGACACTTAACTGACTGAGCCACCCAGGCGCCCTAATGAGTATATAATTTTAACAAGATAATATGCTTTTCTTTGGTGTAGTAGATGATAATAATCTTCCTCAGATGCAGAAGAAAGTCTGCTATTTTTTTCCTTCCTATGTTATAAGGCTTTATTTGAATGTTGTTAAACATATCTTTTTAGTAGAAATTCAAAGGAAATAGAGATAATGGAGAACTGGAAGGCACAGGGCAGTTTTCCTGGAAAATGAGTGGTTGAATTCTCTTATGTGTGAGTAGCAGGGACATCTTAAGAGGCCATTAGAGAACAGTGGGTCAACAGAAGTAAAGCTGTGGAGACAATGAGGTATATCAAAGAAGAAATCTTTATTGAATGACTTTGTGTTTAGTCAGGATTCTTCAGTAAAATAGACACTACCATAATATAATGTAGCATAAATAGAGAAAGAAAGAAAGACGGAGAGACAGATGTTGAAATTTTTTTTTAAAAGATTTTATTTATTTGACAGAGAGAGAGTGCATGTGTGCGTGCATATGCAGGGAGAACAGCAGGCAGAGGGAGAGGGAGAAGCAGGCTCCCTGCTGAGCAGAGGGCCCATGTGGGCCTTGATCCCAGAACCCTGGGATCATGACCTGAACCAAAGGCAGACGCTTAACCAACTGAACCACCCAGACTCCCCTAGATGACTCTTTTAAGAGAGGAGTTGGAAAGAGAGGATTGATTCTAAAAATGAACAAAGTTTGTTTGTATCTTGGTGAAGAGAAAAATATCAAGGTATTAATTTAGAAGTGTTGGGACTTTGTTAAAATTACATTTGTTAAGTAGACCCCTGGGGTGTCAGATGGTGTGTCAAGGTTCAACAAAAGGCCACAAGGGAAAGTGACCTAGAGTTTATTACTCTAGTTTGAGGTCCTAGAAGATTCATACTTCACTCCTTGAGAGGCCACATGGACAAGTCAAGGCAAGGGTGCACAGGGGGAAGAAGGACCTGAGCACATGCCTTAATTACAGTTGTCAGGAAGAATGATTTGGGGTTCCTCGGCTGAAACCAGATTGGTTAATTCAAACCAAAAAGAGTAGGGTTTTGGTAAGCATCAAGGGGGTCTCATCTAAGGGCTGCACAAGGGGAAGTCCCTGGGAGGCAGAGGAGAGAGCTTATTACAAGAGTGTTTGGGGAGTCATATCAGAAATTCACACTGACTTGTGACTGCAAAGGCTTGTTATGTAGTGTGTGCACTCTCCAGAGGGGCTACTGTCAGTTCAAGTTCCATCAGCCCACTTGGCCACGCAAAATGGATGAGGAGACAGCAATACTATGGAGTAGTTTAGTTGTTGAACTCTCAACAAGAAGAAATTAAAAGTCTGGGAGATTATAATGCTTGACACAGTTTTGTGCTTGCTGATTTTGATGTGACAGCAAGACATTTATGCAGCAATATCCAGTCATCAATTGAATATTTGGAGCTGAGGCCAAATGAAAAAGTAAAAGCAGGTTGTAAAGCTTTAGTGTTTCTTTAGTTGAAATGCAGGTGAGGTCAAAGAGTAGATGACTGTTGGAGATGGATTATGCTAAGTGAAACCCCCATCGAAATCTAAGGTAGAAGAACCATGAAGGAAAGCCAGGTAAAAGTCTGAAAGAAAATCAGAATATTAAGGTATCATGTTAATGGAATAAAAGGGAGTAGTGATACCTAATAAGAAAATATGCATGATGTGATGACAGGTTTCAAGATAGATTAAAAGCTAGAAAAAATGCATCTAATAATATTACAAGTATCCCCAGTTCTTCAAAGTGGTTTTCTTATATCAGACAGAATTAACCTTCCCATCTCCTGTAAGAACATGGAACTTTTTCCTACTGACTGCTCAGGAGTGTATTTCGTTTTAGTTAGGTAAAACGAATAAATTTTGGAGAACTAATTAATGTACAACATGATTATAGTTAATAATACAGTAGGTTGTACTTGAGATTTCCTTAGAAGGTGGATCTTAAGTGTCTTCACCACCCCCCCCCAAAAATCAGTAATTATGTGAGATGATGGATGTGTTAAATAACTTAATTGTAGTGAGTATTTTATAATGCATACTGTATCAAATCAAGTTGTACCTTAAATATATATAATTTTTAATAGTTATACTTCAACAAAGCTGGGGAAAAAAAGAAATGAAGACAACTAAAGATTTTTTTTAACCCTTTACAAATTGAAAAATTTGAAAAATATTAGTTAACACCCAGTTTTGATGAGGATCATGTTGAAAGAGACAACCTTATGCATTATAATGGGAATTCAAGACCATTTGCTTAAATGCTTAATTTAGTATGCTTAAAATTCTTTTCTTTTTAGATTTTATTTTTAAGTAATCTCTATGCCCAATGTCAGGTTCGAACTTACACCCTGAGATTGAGAGTCACGTGCTCTACCAACTGAGCCAGCCCAGCACCCCTAAAACTTTTAAGATTTTTTATCCCCTCTGATCCAATGATTTCATTCTAAGAAATTAGTTTGAATAAAATAATCAGAGATCTGCACATATATTTTTCTATAATAATGTTCCGTATGTGATCTATTATTTTGAATAATTGAAACTTAAATATGTTAGTTTTATAATTTTATTTAAAATAGTTTTGAATATGTATTACTTGCACAAAAGTTTTTTCCCATTCTTATTGAAAAATAGTTGACATATATCACTGTATAAGTTTAAGGTATACAACATGATGATTTGCTTTACATATGTTGTGAAAAGATTACCACAGTAAGTCCTGCTAGTTCTATCTTCTCATATAGATCCAGTAAAAAGAAAAGAAAGGGAAAAAAAATTTCCTTATGATAAGAACTCTTAGGATTTACACTCTTAACAACTGTCCTATATATCATACAGCAGTGTTAGCTATAGTCATGATGTTGTAATTACATTATAGTCCTTATTTCTCTTATAACTGAAAGTTTGTATCTTTTGACGACCTTTCTCCCTTTCTACCTCCCTGCCCTGTTCTACCTTTGATAACCACAAGTCTAATCTCTCTTTTCTGAGTTGTTTTTCTTAAAGATACCACACTTAAGTGAGGTCATACAGTGTTTTTCCTTCACTTTCCGATTTATTTCACTTTAGCATAATGCCTTCAAGTTCTGTCCATGTTGTAAATGGTAGGATTTTCCGTTTTTTTTGTTGTTGTTGTTTTTGTTTTTTTAAATGGCTGAATAATAATCCATTCTATATATATTTCACAACTTCTTTATCCATTCATCCCATGATGAACACTTAGGTTGTTTCTGTATCTTGGCTCTTATAAATGATACTGTAATAAACGTGGGGTGGATATATCTTTTCCAAGTAAATATTTTGATTTTCTTCAGATAAATACCCAAATGTGGGCATGGAAATTTTATTTTAAAATTTTGGAGGATTGTCCATAGTGTTTTCCATAGTGGTATAACTGTACCTAACAATAGTTCATCTGTCCAATGTGCAGCAAGACAATAAAAAAAAAAACTGAGCTTTTGCACTGAAGAGAGATAGCTATTTATGGTGTGGCACCTCCCCAGAGAACAGGGAAGTAATGTTCAAAATCCTGAATTCTTTGATGACTTGCAAGTGAGTGTTTTAGGGCAAAAATCAAGGGTAAAGGGATTGGAATTGTGGGTTCTTCTGATTGGTCAGGGATTGGGTAAATTCAAGACTGATTAACTGGTGCCAAGTCACCTGTTTCTTCAAGGTTGTGGTTGGGTGGTCATTTCATTCGCTGGTCCAGTTCTGCAAAACATTTTAGCAATGTGTGTCAGTAATGATATCTTTGTTAGCAAAAACTGAGGCTATACACCCTGTGAGTATGATGTCTGCACAGGCTATTTAATTTCCTGTTCGCTTGGGCTAAATTTTCGTTATCTTTTTTTTTTTTTTTGAACTTTATTTATTTATCTAAGTTTTCTCTATGCCTATCATGGGCCTCAAACTCACAACCCTAAGATCAAGAGTCGCATGCTCCTCCTACTGAGCCAGCCAGGCACTTGTACATTTTCCTTATCTTAAAGCATATTCTAAGTTTCTTCCCAGTGTTTTTCCCAATAGTCTTTAACTATGGGCGACTTGCCTTTAATTACTTAATTACTTAATTCTGTTGGCAGTTTCAGTGGGTCCACCAATTTGTATTTGCTACCAACAGAGCACAAGGGTTACCTTTTCTGCATAAACCACCAGTACTTGCAGTTGTCTGTTCTTTTGATAGTAGCCATCCTAATGGTTGTGAGGCAATAGCTCATTGTGGTTTTTGATTTGCATTTTCCTAATGATTAGGGATAAAACTCAAGTTCTAATAGCAAATGTTGTCTGAAGGATAAAAATGTGTTTACACACACAAACACACACATGCATATGGATATATCAATTTTATATAATTTGTATACCCCAGTGTATTTATACCTTTGTGTCTTTATTGACATATCAAGCCTGGAGTTTTATTTATTTTTTTTTTTTTTTATAATTTTTTTTTTAAGATTTTTATTTATCTCTTTGAAAGACAGAGATCACAAGTAGGCAGAGAGGCAGGCAGAGAGAGAGGGGGAAGCAGGCTCCTCGCTGAGCAGAGAGCCCGATGTGGGGCTCGATCCCAGGACTGGGATCATGACCTGAGCCGAAGGCAGAGGCCTTAACCACTGAGCCACCCAGGCGCCCCAAGCCTGGAGTTTTATATAAGAAAAATAAGTATTTACTCTTAGTCATGAGATAATGAATAAATTTCATCTTTAGGCTTTTCAGGAATTTCTAAAAATCACTATAGTGAATGTTACTGATTTTATAATCAGGCAAAAGTTTTAATGTGTTTAAGGCCTCTAGTTAAAAAATGTTTAATAAGTATTACTTTTATTCTCACTAATAAATCATCTTTAATCTTATACTAACCAATAAACTCATACTCTACATTTTTATCACTGTTGGAATTAAATCAGCTACATCACAACAGTGCCTTATGTGATCATCACAGCAATCACAAATATTAAGTGTTATTGTTTCTGTGTTAGCTAATTTTGTGTGTCAACCTAGCTAGGTTATTGTGCCCAGATAATAGTGAAACATTATTCTGGATGTTTCTTTGAAGGTGATTTTGGATGAGAATTATATTTAAATCTGTGGCCTTTGAATAACGAAGATGGACCTCCATAGTGTGGGTAGGTCTCATCTAATCAGTTGAATATTTTAACAGAACCAAAACCAACCTCCCCAGAACAAAAAAGAATTCTACCCATGGACTACTTTTGGGTTTGCACTGCAGTTCTTTCCTAGGTCTACAGCCTGGTGACCTAACCTGCAGATTTTGGATCTATCAAGTCAATTGCATGAGCCATTTTCTTAAAATCAATCTCTCTCAGCTTCTGTTTCTCTGTCTTTCTCTGTCTCTTTCTATGCATACACATATCCTATTGGTTCTTTTTCTCTGGAGAACCTTGACTAAGACAGTCCCTATTCCATAGATGAGCATACTGTTTTATTTTTCTTTGTGCCAACCCAGAATTGTAGGGCATTCAGTCTTTATAGTCATGAAGCCCTTTCTCTCCAGAATTATTTTCCCTGTGAGTTCACTGTGGATTAAAGCATTGGAAAAGCCAGTGAAATATACATGAGCAACCTAGAAGAGGAAACATTTTTCATTTTAACAACTTTGGTTTATTTTGAGATGTCACATTTAACATCATAAAAGCATTTAAAGCACTGTCATAGAATTGAAAGAGCAGCCAATACAAGAATGAACAGAGGTTTCCTCAGTAACCAAACATCCACATAAAGCTGGTAACTTATTCTCTGTGCATTAATGGTTCCAAGGTAATTAGTTGGTGTCTATAAAATAAATAAGCACAGAAGGCAATTCAAAATGTGGAGGTAAAATCACCCTTAAGAACTTCTCACAAGTACTTGGAAGAATTCACATGGGCCTTGTCTGTCTCCCTCTCATTAGCTAATTGTTCTGAATGTCTGGATTGTTCTAAGATCCACTAATTTGATAAGTACTTCTTAATAGCTAAAGTATTAGAGTAGAGTGGCATACAATACAATATAATATAATATGGTATGAAGTAGTGCATTGCAGTACAATAAGATACAATGTTCCTGGTAGGGGGGAATAATTTTCCCTCTACCTTTCTAAATTCTTGACAGAGAGCCCCCTGTAATTAAAAAAAAGAAAAAAAGAAAAAAAAAGATTAACAAAAGGTCAGTTAACATGTGGGATACTTGGGTGGCTCATTCAGTTAAACATTCCACTCTTGACTTCAGCTCAGGTCATGATCTCAGGGTCCTGGGATTGAGCACCGTGTCGTGCTCTAGTGGGTTGTGGAGCTTGCTTTGGACCCTCATTCTCCCCTCCCTCTGCCCTTCCCCGCCCCCCCTCACCTCCCAGAAAGAGTATACCTCTTGCATACATGGGAGAGACCCAGGAAAAATGAGTAACTCCTTGGAATGTCCCAAGCCCTTACCTTAAAATACAGTCTCCAGTTAAAGACAAAAAAAAAAGACTTTGGGGGATGGAGAACCAATAATGCAAAGTTAACAGGAAAGCACAGTAAACAAGAGTAACATTGTTTTGCAGATTTAGGTCACAGTCTTCTCCACTGATATGAGTTTCTAGAGATTTAGTCTTCCCAACTTCTTAGTACAGAGAGGGAGACACCCTTACAAATGCCGATTTCCTTTAGAAATGTAAATGTATCTTATAAAAGGGTAACTTTTACTCAGTTTTCAGAGCTTCTGTATCCACACTTTTTAAAAAATAATCAGCTTAAGGGGTGCCTGGGTGGCTTAGTGTGTTAAGCCTCTGCCTTTGGCTCAAGTCATGGTCTCAGAGTCCTGGGATAAAGCCTCCCAGCGGGTTCTCTGCTCAGCGGGGAGCCTGCTTCCCCCTCTCTACGTGCCTCTCTGCCTACTTGTGATCTCTCTCTCTGTCAAATAAATAAATAAAATATAAAAAATAATAATCAGCTCAAAATAGTCCTTATACCAAAGACATATTTTGGGGTGGCAAATTCTACTCCCCTTCACCATGCAATACAGTTCCATACAACACAATATACTGCAATGCAGAACATTCTTGTTCAGAAGCGAGAATCCCGCTGGTCTGGGCCCCTTCTTTCAGATGAGGAAACTGAAGCCCAAAGAGGGTAATGATTCATCTAAGTAAGTTAGGCAAACAGAGCAGTACCTGGAATCTTTAAAACATGCCAATACTGATTTCGATATGCATATGAATAAATGAAATTGGAGGACATCTTAAACCATATATATACTAACTCAACGCTGGAGAATAAAGAGTATCAAAATAGAAGCTGAACAGATCATGTTAAACAAATGGCAAACTTGAAATTGAGGCCAGTATAAACCCTGCTACACAGGACTGTTGTGATGGACCAGGGTTCTGGTGTCAGGATTTGGGAGGATGACTTTAGACATCACTAGCGACAGAAATGCCTACTTTAAAAAAATATATATCTAGAACCGTGATGTAAACATTACTTTCTCACCATGTAGTTCATTCCCAATCCAGCTTCCTTTAGGCTGAATTGCTAGCATCCTTTTTCACACTTCCAAGAAAAGAAAAAATCTCATCAACTATTCCTGATTTTGTCCTTAGACTTGAATCCTAGAGTGCTGGAAATGTACCACTGTGATCTATAATATAATACTTACATAGTTCTGATGAAGTTTGAGAATATAGGTGAGGTTCAGTGGGGTAGAGTCCAGAGCCAATGACCAAGAAAGAATTGTTGAGATGTCTTTGGTGCAAAATGGTGTTTTATTAAAGCCCAGGGACCAGACCGTGGGCAAAAAGAGCTGCTGCCCCTGGGGTTGTGAGGGGTGGTCCATTATATACTTGCAAGTTGGGAGGGGGTCAGGAATAGCCTAAGTCTCTAAGGAATTTTGGAAGCAAGGTTTCTGGGACCTTGAGGGGCTAGCTGTTGTTGGGAAAAGGTCATTTATTACCGTCTAATAAAACCTTAGTCATGAGACCCTTCAGATGTTTATCAGTGGGCCATATGCTTGGGAATGATTGCCAGCACGTATTTTGGAGAGTTTAGAGATAAAGGAAATTTCCAAAGGAATTTTTATATGTTAAAGTAGACTACAGGATCCTGGGTGGGGGCTTGGGTGGGGGAGGCTGTCAGGCTAGGATTGCCTTTTGCCCGTAGCAAAGTATTAAGGTGGAGGCACTGGAGTCCTTAGAGGAATGTCACTCTGCCTGTTTCAAGGACTTGTCAGTGGGTCCTAGGTAGAAAGAAAATTTAGTAACTTTTCTTCTGCCTTTGTTTCCCACATCAGTTCTATATATAATATGTCAATGTTTTGGCAATTAGGGGGAGAAATGGTTTTTCTTTGGAAATATGAATTCTTAACTTAGAAGTAAAACATTCTTATTTTAGTGGTGAATATAATGACTACCTGGGGAAGGGGAAGAATGGAGAGCTTTTATAGGGCAAGGTCATGGCCATGCAGGACGGTGCTTCTCTTTGCAATTACAAATTGTAATGCAGTCAGCTTTTCACCATCCACTTCCCTCTCATGACAAATGAGTTCACCAGAGTTTGAAAATGGTATGTACTGAGGTTTCTCATATTTTTATGTTAAGTATGGTATTCAAAAACCTACATTAAGAGATGTTTGTTTTTTGTTTTTTGTTTTTCAGATAATAGTTTTAGCAATTTCCGTGTCTGGTATTATCTCGAGATCCATAGCTCTCCGGGACCACCAGTAAACATTATTGAAATGAAATGCCTTGCTCTGGTAAGAACCCATTAAATGTTTTAGACTCTGTCTTTTTGCAAACAGAGCTTTTGTTGTACACTTAAATTGCAATCCCTTAAAAACTTCCATATTAAATGAGCACATTAGAATAAATTATTCAAATTATAGCATTTTTTAAAATTATAGCAGTTTTATTTTAAATCCAGTAATATGGACCTTAAGTACTTATGGAAAACATCTTTTAGCTCTATGGTATCTTATAGTAGCTTTACTGATTAGGATTCTACTTGCATGTTTCAAGAGTTACCAAGAGCAAACTTAACCTTAGCGGAAGTACTTACCCTCACACATATGATAAAAGCAGGATTATGCTTTGTCAGGGATCAGGAATATCCAGTCCCCTCAAGGTCTTTCTGACTGGACTAAGAATCAAATTGACATGAGACAGATTAACAGGAAAAAAATCAAATTTAGTAGTGTATGTCGGGAATGCACATAGACACGGAAATTCCAAAGACAGGCAAAATGAGGTATATATGTCATTTTCAATTAAGGAGAGGGTGGTAGGGGTCTGAGACTTCAAAGGGAAGGAATGCAGTTTACATAAAGATGAAAAAGGATAAATATTTAGTAAGCAAATGTTTGCTGGGCCTCTTGGAAACAAAAGGATACCGAGAACTTTGATCAATCAGGCCTTGCTAGGTTCCTCCCTGCCCACCACACTCAGTTTGTAGTGTAATGTAGTTCTCTGTGGTGATAGTGCTTTCTGGAGCAGGGCTTCTGTCTAAATCCTTTTTATGCAGTTGAGGAGATGAGTAAAGAGCTTTTCCTGAATCTGCTGGGTTTTGATTGCTTTTTAACTCAAAATAATCTTCCTGCCAAAGTGTCAAATTTTTGAGGAGGCCTGTCTTTGGTTCCTGCAGTCTCTTGACTCTTTCAGTACTGATTCTTCTTGGTTTCTAACATTAGGCCTTTCACTTTAAAACGCATTTGGGTTAGGGTTAGAATAGGAGTGTTTTATGTTACTTAATAAAGTGTTACTAACCATGTTCATTACTATTATTATTTAATAAAGTTAAATATTGAATCTTGTTATTGTTTTTTTAAAGACTTTATTTACTTATTTGAGAGACAGGGAGAACATAGCAGGGGAGAGAGGGGCAGGGGGAGAGGGTGAAGCAGATTTCCTGTTGAACTTGGAGCCCAGCGCTGAACCCGATCTGAGGACTCCGAGATTATGACTTGGACTGAAGTCAGACACTTAACCAACTGAGCCGCCCAGGTGCCCCAAATTGAGTTTTGGTTTAAATGACACATGAAGATGGTATTAATTGCTCTTAACCATGTTTTAATTTGATTTAATTTTCTTATTGTTAGTATTCAGATATTTAAATTGATGGTAAAGATTACTTTCATTTTTAAACATGCAGATAGATTTTTCATAAAATTGATAATTTAGAATCTTGAACTTATGCTCCAACAAATAAAAAATTTTAAAAAGACTAAAATAGTTTAAATCTGTAAATCAATTACTTGCCCACTTGATTTCTGGGTAAATCTCCACTGAGACATAGAAAATGGGTGGTTAAACTATTGAGATGCACTCAAATGTAGCTTGCAAAAGCATTCTCTTCTAAATGGAAAATGATTTAATATGATGATGGTAGGGTCATTTCACTTAATGAAAATGTCTCATTTCTGTGATCCTGTTATCACTACAGAATAAAATCTTTCTTATGGGTCATTTTAAAATGATATAATTTTATATAACCACTTGCTGTGGAAAATGATTACTGGATTAGCAGATATCTCTTTATCAGGACACAGGAGAAAAAAAAAAAAACATTTTAAATGGATCCAGGAGAAATTGGGACCATGAGGTGGCACCTCTATCTAAGAAAGAGATAAGATAGAGATAAGAAATAAGATTTCTAAGATAGAAATCACTTTCTATCTAAGAAAGATAGACATTGGTTCCCTAATTAATTGTATGTTTAAAATAAGTATAGAGATGAGTGGAGACTTGCAACTCAAAGTAACAAAAAAGGATTTAATTGTAAAATACTAGTAGACAAACAACGGTTTGCATCTTCTCATGAAATGGTATATAATGTGCCCCCCTTTTGGGAAGAGTTGTTAACCCTTCAAGCAAAACTGATAGAAATTAAGATTTTTTAACTCTCAACTTTGAATATTAAAGATTGTTATACTGACTGAGAAAAATATACCATCAGGGTACTTTATGTGGATAAGTAAGAAGACTGAGCAAAAAGAAAACACCATCTGTTTCTTTTAATGTGCTTCAAATATGTTTTCATTTTTAAAATTAATATTTGCATATATGCTTTTCAGGGACACATTATTTTCATAAATAAAGTATTTTCAAATAACGGCCCTTGTCCATTTTCCATAAAAGACTTGCCCCTCCCTATGTAATAAATTTCATTATTATTGTGTGTTAAATAAAAATATGACCAAGTGGGGTGCCTGCGTGGTGCAGTTGGTTAATTGCATCCAACTCTTGGTTTCGGCTCAGGTCATGATCTCAGGGTCCTGAGACAGAGCCTCACATTGGGCTCCTCGCCCAGCGTGGAGTCTGCTTGAGATTCTCTTTCTCCATCTTCTGCTCCTCCCTCTCATTCTGTCTCTCTCTCTCTCAAACAAATAAATACATTCTTTTAAAAAAAAAAAAGCACAGCCAAGTATATTAGAAGATCTAATTGGTTTTATTAAATCAGCATCCCATCTAGCCAGTAGAGGGGAGCACTATGGAGTTGTACAAAATGAAAGATTTTTATAGATGGAGGGTAGGGCAAGAAATTTATTATAAAAAAAAAAAGGATTGTTCCAGACAAGGTAACTTTTAGTCATGGTAAAGAGCAAGGGGTCTTAGCATGCAGATTAGTTCATCTTCCTTTGAGGGATGGAGAGGGTATATACAGATTCATTGGCACCCATCAGAAAATTTCTGATTGACCAGTTAAGGCTACATTCCTAGGGGAGTTGAAACTGTAATTAGAATGTGTTATGCCTCTACTTTGGGGATTTTCCTAAGTGATGCCATTCGGGGCCTATGGTTACTTTTAATTTGGTTTGGTTTGGTTTGTTTTTTTAAGTTTGTTTATTTTTATTTTTTTGGTAATCTCCACACCCAACATTGGGCTCGAACCCACAAACCTGAGATCAAGTGTCATGTGCTCTTCCAACTGGGCCAGCAAGGCTCTGTGTTTTTGTTCTTGTTTTTGTTTTTAACACATGTAATTCTCATTCAGTTTGTGTTGATTTCCTGTCAGTTTTTACTTTAAACCTTTCCTGGTTTTGGTACCATAGTGTGATACCTATAACTCATCTTGTTTACGTATGTTCTTCTGATTATTATCAATTTCACTGTTGCTCTTATTTTTTATTAGGTATAGTTAACATAGTTATTTTATAAAGATATTTAGTAATTTATATCCAAAGTCTACATAGATAAAAATGCAATTCCTGAGGCTCCATTCCATTTAGCAGTACAGGAGTAGAACTTAGTGCCATGAATTGCTAAATTGCTGTTTTTCACTACAGGTAGGTGTATTGTACTAAGCAATCACTTTCAGCTGAGGTTGATGGCAGAGGGGAGTCTTTTTTGACTACCTCAATCCAGTTAGGCTGCTAAATGACAGTGATGTTGTCGCCAAGTTATTGTTTTCCCAACTTTCTAGTGGTAATTGCCTAAGGTAAAAATAAATGCACTCTTTAACTCCCAGACATGATGGTTCAGTTGGTGGAGATCCTTTTAGATAATCCCATCACATAAATCTTTGTACACTTCTTGAAGAAGTTTTCCAAATACTTTCAAAAGTATGCTAAAATTGTTGTCCTTACCTATATACTGTTAGCTAATAGTTTTTACTGCATTCGCTATTTTGCCAAACTTTTGAGATGTATTTTATTTAAACCTTAGATCATTAGATGTAGCAATGGAGCTTTCAAGATACTAAGCCATCTCCTGTTTTCCATCTGTATCTCAGCTTTTGTTACATTCAACCCAGTTTTCACATCTTCCTTAAAGATGGTCAGAATCTCTCTAAAATAGCATTCATGTAAGAAATGTTTATACCCTCAAGGCACATAAATTTGGTTACTTCTTAGAGTAAGTTCCAAAAATCAGGTTATATTCACAGTAAACAATAATTGGTTGTTAGCAGTCCATTATCTCTTGGTGTAAATTACTTAGTATTCTCTTGGAATTTTTAACATGTGATATCTGCTATTCCATTTTGTTTGACCTTAGAAATCTCTTGTATGTCTTATAGTTTGGCTGTGTGAGAATAATAAGAGCGATCCATTATCTTCCTACTGACAATAATTTCAACGTACAATAATGAGTTATAAATGTGTTCTGAAAACAAAACTTAAGTGTGTGGATAAAACCTATGCTTTAAGCTTTAGATCAGCCATAGCCTCCATAATATTTGTTCTGTTGTCAGTGACAATTGAATGACTAATTTTTTTCATTTTATAATCAATCTTTAATGAAATTCACTGTATTATTAATGGTGAGACCCAGAAGTCTCTCTGCAAGTTAGTGAGAGAAGAATGTTGGGGAGGAAAACATCTATTATACCTTTGAAGGTTTTTTTGGCTGGTCTAAGAATTAAACTGACAAGAGACAAATTAACAGGAGAAAATCAAACAGAAGTTTAATAACATATATATCTCCTTCCTGTATACATGGGAGAGACCCGGGAAACTGAAGAACTCTGCAAAATGACAGAAGCCTTCACCTTAAATACTAAATACTATCTTCAGCTAAAGACAAAGCAAAATGTTGGGGGTGGGGAGTCAGTTTTATTGGAGGTGACCAGGAAAAGCATTGTAAACAAGGGTAATGTTGCTGTGCAGATTTATGCTTTGCCTTTTCTATTGATAAGGGTCTCTAGGGATTTAGAGTCATTACCCCATCCCCCCAGCCCCCAGTGAGGGAGATGCTATTACAAAAGCAGATGTCTATTATAAAAGGGTAACTCCTTAGTTTTTCCAAGGAGCTTAGTGTTTGTGTTTGTTGTTTCCTAAAAATAACCAGTTTAAAATAATCAGTATGACAAAGAGACATATCTTGGGATGGTGAAATTTTCTCCCCTTCAGGAGCATAGTTAAAACCACTATTATTTTCTTCTTCTTCATTTTTTTAAAATTTTCATATTCTATATTTTTGGGGGGGTGAAAGATCATATATCATGGCTGTTGTACATGATACTGAAATTTTTCTTCCTCATGAGGTCTTGATGTAAAAAATTAATTTTCTGCTTTGAATTTATCTTGAGAAAATAAAATATAGACTATATGTGTACATGTACATGTATGTAAATACACATATACAGTCATGAGCACGCTATGAAGGCACACACATGAGTTTTGTCTTTCCACAACGTCGGCCTTATTCAGTCATGAAGCAAAGTTAAATCACAATGATAAAGCAGGTTCAGGATTCCAAACTCAATGACAGTGCACCCTGTGGTCCAACTTGGCTTCTTACATGGCACACAGAACAGAACAGAAGACAAGCCACACGACAGACGAGGTAACAGAAGGGTGTAGGAAGTTAACGAACCAAACCCCAAGTCAGTCTGTGGGGGCGCAGTTGGAGATGAGGCCTGGGTCCCGTCCGAGTCAACTTTGGACTCTTATCTTTTATTATATTCAAGCAGTGAAGGATCTCGGTTTTCGGAGATCCGCCGGGCAGAGTTTCAGCCGCAGTTGCGCTTTTTAAGTGGTCAGACATAGAGAAGTCATGTCTGAAGAGTCTGAGAGTTTGCTGCCAAAGTCCTCCCCTTTTTAAAGGGATTGAATCGGTCTTGGGCCGCTGCAGACCTGCTCTGGTTCTCCTTGTTACCTGGGGCATCAGCTGATGCTGGTCCTGGTGGTATCTTGTAGCTGTAGTACCTTTAACTACTTGCGTCGTTGCTTGACACAGGCCCCTGCTTGACACGAGAGACTCCATTCTGCGCTCTCTCCATATACATACATATGTGTGAATACAGAGAGCAGAGGGAGAGAGACCCTATCTTAAACAGTTAAGCAGGAGGCTAATTCCTCAGGATCAGTCCCTGCAATCAGATATATTTCTATTTGTCCCAGCTTCTAATAGCTGCTGCACCCCCACCCTCGCCCCTGAGGTTATGGTAAGTGTCTGAATACACATGAACAAACCTATACACTCGTCAGGAGTTTCTGACTTTTTCACAGGTCCTCAGTGCCTGTCGAGTACAGGCTCGCTCCCACATCATCTGCCAGACTGGCACTGGCAGCCCACCTTGACTGCACGTCTGCATTCTGTATGTCTCAGGCTGGGTGGGGAGGTGTGAAGCATGACTTCCTTAGGTATAGGGGCCATGCGGGTAGCCGTAGCAGAGGAATGCCAAGGGCGTTTCTAGTTTTCAGCTGTCTGTCTGTTTCCTCTGAGTTCTGAACTGTTGGCACTAACTTTTCAATTTAGGAAAATCCCTGAGACAGACGGTAGTTATCACTTCTTTTGAATTACATGGTACATTTTAAAACACCCTGGTACAGTTTGTTTACTGACTTGGTGATGTTTTTAAATGGAATAAAATTAAAATTGAAAATTTCCTTAATAATATGCCTCACTTAAATTAATATTGTATGTTTTGGACCTCAGAAATAACCCCTTTAATTTTTTTTTAATTAAGTAGGCTCTGTGCCCAACATGGGGCTTGAATTCATGACCCTGAGATCAAGAGTTACATGCTTTACTGACTGAACCAGCCAGGCACCCCAGAAATAATCCCTTTAAAAGGAACTCATGGGGACCCCTGGGTGGCTCAGTCAATGGAGCATCTGCCTTTGGCTCAGGTCATGATTCCAGGGTCCTGGGATTGAGCCCCATGTCGGGCTCCATGCTCAGCAGGGGGCCTGCTTCTCCCTCTCTCCCCTTGCTTGTGCTCGCTCTCCCTCTCTCTCTCTCTCTCTCAAATAAATAAGTAAAATCTTTAAATAAAAAAATAATAAAATGAAGTGAACTCATGATTATCTTCTGGGAGAAGATATGGTGGGAAATATATCCTGCTAGTGCATGTTGAATTGTCATTGACTCCATTATGGGCAAAAAACATAATCTTGATTTACTCTGGCCCAGTTAGAGTAGGAAGTGATGAGGTTTTCAGTGCAAATACTCGGTGAGTTAAATTTTCCCTATTCAGAGAAGGTGTGAACTGGCAACCAAATGATAAATTCAACCCACTGTCTTTCTCAGAGCTGTCCTTACCAGTAACTTTCATGAAAGGAGGTAGCCTAGGTTAACTTGATACTTTTAAACTCTTCCTGAGTAAGATCTTATCAGTGGTTGCTGTATTATTTAGTTCAAAGTATCCAGACTATTAGACATATTAACCATTAGGTTTATATACAAACACTAACATGTCTTACAAATTGCACATTTATTCCTTAACGAGTATTTAATGCCTCTGGTATCCTTCTCACTATTCTAGATGCTGAGGAGCAGTGATGAATATTAAAAACAAGGCCCCTATTTACATGGAGCTAACATTATAGTGGAGTAAGACAAAAAACAAAAATAACATTGAAATAAGATATTTCATGGGAAGTGTTTCTGTTGTCTTATATTTTCAACTAAAGACAAACCTGGGAACCATTGATAATTTTCACTCCATGTTATGAAAGGTGCTTCATAAAGTCCTTTATAAAGGACTCACTAAATGTTTTAGTTATGGTGTTTTAGCTGACATGATCAACCCCACAATTTCAGTGGCCTAACACAATAAAAGTTCTTAATAATTGTATCACTCTGGTGCACTTGTTCCCAGTTGGTGGCTGATATCTGCCATGTTGTGTTCCAGCGTCCTCCCATATTGTGGTTCCATCAACCTTTAGGAACTCAGCAGTTCCTGTATATACATATATATATGGAGAAAGAAAGAGGAATCAGAAAAGAATTTCCAGGGACGCCTGGGTGGCTCAGTTGGTTAAGCGGCTGCCTTCGGCTCAGGTCATGATCCCAGCATCCTGGGATCGAGTCCCACATCGGGCTCCTTGCTCGGCAGGGAGCCTGCTTCTCCCTCTGCCTCTGCCTGCCACTCTGTCTGCCTGTGCTCGCTCTCTCTCTCCCTCTGTCTCTGACAAATAAATAAATTTTTAAAAAAATTTTTTTAAAAAGAAAAGAATTTCCACTGGTATTTCAATCATGTCATCGCAGAGGCAGTACACATCACTTCCACCCATATACTGTTAGAACTAGTAATATGGCTATGCCTGGGTACAGGAGAGTTGGGGAAATGTTACCTCTGGTTGGGCAGCTCCTGCCCAGTGGTCTCTTCATATTATGAAGGGGAGCACAGAATTTTGCTGGAGGGATAATATTTTTGCCATGTCAAGAAAGATGAGACATCTTTAGCCTATCACCCATGTCCAGCCTCTGTATGTGTTGGCCAGAACACAAAAATGGGGTGTGGCTTCTTTAAAGAGTGGAAACTGACAGTTTAATGCTCATTGGATTTTGGTGAGTTCTTGCTAAAAGACTGGACCATGGATGGAGGGGAAGTGCCTAGAGAGACAGCAGCGGCACGTTCACTGGCACATGACAAGATCTCGTATATCAAAGTAGATTCTACTCCGTGCCAAGTGGGCTAATTTAGAAGGATCTGCTCAACATGCATTCTGCCAGGGTGAGGAGAACCCAGGAAAAAAAGTCTGTATGGGGTAGTGCTAGAAAGAGGAAAAGAGGGACTTAGTCAACTGGAAAAAATCAATCAGTTGAGTAAGTGGCCTTTGTTTTTTGTTTGTTTGTTTGTTTTACCTCTCATCCCATCTTCATCCTGTAGCCTTGAAGATGCCATATTAACATAGTGATTACAGGAGAGGAAGTTAGCGTAGGGGCTTGAAAAAAGCAGGTCACTTCTACCTGCTTCCTCACAAGCAGTCTGAAAAATTACTACGTATCCTGGGGGTAGGGAGGGAGTGTCAGGAGGAAAAATCAGGGAAAACATTCATTGGACATGAAATGAAAATGTTGATTGATTTTATACCTCTCTAAAGATCTGACAACCAGACTGCTCTGGCATTGGGAACTATTCTGAGAAAACAACAAGGTGGAGAAAGGGAGATCCTGCCAGGTTTGGAGATCAGTAGTGGAAGCGAAACCGTTTTCAGTTCTCTACCGAGTTTAGTCTATTTGGTTTATCTGTTACCATGACAATAAATGCCTAAGTTAAATTTAGTGATAATTGTACCAACAAAAATAGTCCAGAGTTTTGTCAACTGTGGCGTGAAGACTGGGGAAATGCACCCAGGTAGAGCAACTGACAGATATCCCGGCCCACGGAACAAAATGAGCTCGGTGAGACAGGAGGTAGTAGGTAGGAGCCCAGATATTCCAGGAGCAGAAACGATGCCTGTGAGGCTGGAGCTTGGACAGAAATGGCAGTGGGTTGGGGATTGGGGGGGAGGGGCGTTCTTCCAGTCAGATGTGCGGGCAGGGCCACATCTTGCAGGGCCTCTGAGGGTAAGACGATATTTTATTCCATGTGCAACTAGAAGCCACTTGAGAGTGTAAAGAGGGGAATGACCTGACCTGTTTTAAAATCTCTCGAAATGTTTTTTCTATTTTAAGAAAATAATAAACATATAAATTACATTTAGATGCCAAAAATATCTTTAAAGATTTATTTATTTATTTACTTATTTATGAGAGAGAGAGAGAGAGAGGAAGAACACAAGGAGGGGAGGGGCAGAGGGGGAGGGACAAGCAGACTCTTTGCTGAGCACGGAGCCCCATGAGGGGCCTGATCCCAGGACTCCAAGATCATGACTGAGTGAAGTCAGATGCTTAACTGATTGAGCCACCCAGCTGTCCCTGAAAATATTCTATATTTGTTTTAAAGTGAATATGGTGGGCGGGGGGTCCTGGGAGGCTCAGTCATTTAAGCATCTGACCCTTGATTTTAGCTCAGACCATGATCTCAGGGTCATGAGATCGAGCCCCGAATTGGGATCTGCACTGGGAGTGGAGCCTGCTTAAGATTCTCTCTCTGGCCCTCCCCATCTACCCCCTCTCCTCCTCTCTCTCCCTTTGAAATAAATAAATAAATTTTAAAAATGAAAATGAATATAAGTAATCAAAGTTCCTCTGAAAACATTTATAATTTGCAAAATTCAATACATCTGTTTGCACCTATTTTAAACCTATTCCAATTTCAGCTGAGTGAATTTTTTCAGTGTTCTAAATTTCAACATCTTATGAAGGTCTCCATGCTCTAAAATCTTTACTTATATGCCTCAGGATTAAATATACATAATTTATTCCTTTTACAAAAGGATGATGAAAAATGAAAGCAATTTCTTTAAGCAGTCATTATGTTAGCTAAAATATTGCTTAAGTACAATCCAGAGAAAAATACTGAACACCCTATAAAGGAATGCTGTCTATCATTGCACCCAAAAGACACCATGTAAAGACAAAAGACAAAAAAAAAATTGTCACTATTTCACTTGAATTTCCAAAAACAAAATCAGTCCAAATTGATATATATTTAATTCTAAAAAAAACTTGTAAAACCACTCATCAAAGTGGGAGAATATGCCATTGGCAAGACATACACTAGCCAAATATTTCACACCTTTTATATAGAGAGCGTAATCACAGAAATTCAGCTGTCTTTATATTTCCTATTGAGTGAGAGTTATTTGTCATAAAATGGAATGGGGGTGGCAGGATGCCTTAGACAATAAGACTATTAACCATTTTTGCAAATGACTCCTTTATACATTCTTTTTCTGACGTTGAAAATAGTTATGTATTTTTGGATTATGTAGCTAATACAAAGGAGATATTTCAAGAATAAACTTACAAACTTGGATCATCTCATCAAATGATGAATGACAAAAATCTCTTTAACTTATTGAGCACATGAAATATTTCAAGAAATATCTAATTTTTATGGCCTTAAGAAATACAGTTAGAAAATCTTGTCTAAGTTAATTTTGACAGTATTTTGGCAGATGTATATTTAAAAGAGATTATTCATACAATACTATATTTTAAAGGTGTAATTTAGGGGTTTTTATCGATTTAAACTTGAAAAGAAAGTATTCAAGTTATAATGAACGTTAGAAATTATTTTTTATAATGCTGTAGTTAAATTTGACACGTATTTTACCAGACTAGAAATACAGCACTCTTAATTAATTGGATACTTAAAGCTTTTTACTATAATGAAACATTCGTTTCTATTGAGTCTCTTGCTGGTTTTGAGGCCCCAGAGAATTCCACTGCAGGCTTTCCCTAGAGACTGCCGTACTGCTGTAGTGCAGGCTGTTCGAAACAATTAACAATTGCTCTCTGGAAGGCTGCTCGATTTTGAGGGGGTGTCCAGACCTACTGGATAAGAGTGAAGTGATCAAGTAGTGATATTTGCCATGGATGTGTTAAAGAGAGGCTCTTACACAAGTGCCCCAGAGCTGCCATCTCCATTTGCATCTCTGAAGATTTGTCCAAGGTTAGAATGTCCTAACACGTTTGTATCACTAGGGCATGCTTCTGGTTCATGGCTTGTAGTTCACAGCCATTGCAGTAGATTGAAAGTGGTTTTGTTCTACTTTGTGTTCAAAGTCTAAATGTGATGAGACATAAAGCCATCTGATATTCCAGTACTTCATTCCTCTTTAGACCAGAGTTTTTCAATGTACAGTCTCAAAAAATGTGAGTGTGTCAAAACAAGCATTTTTTGGGGGGGATATAATAGAATACAAGAGAATAGAAAGCATCAGAGAATGTCACATGTGGGAAGAGCAGGGATCATTTTGTGAATCTTTTTTTTCAGTGGTATGTGTATGTGGGCCACGTTGTGATGTAAAATGAATTACTCTAGGTTGTGATGAGAACATTTTGAAAATCACTGGTTTAGATCCTAGTATTTTTACTTCTGTGAAGAATAAGCTAAAGCATTGTTTTAAACTGACACTGACCTTGTCTGAGAAATATCTGAGTAATAGACCAGGACAAATGTCTAGTCCAAAGCTGTCTCATTTCAATTTTCTGCCTAAAGCGCTGGGCAAGGTTTCTAGGCCAATATATAGTTGTTGGTATTTGTTATCCTGGCATATGGTCTAGTCATTGATTTGTGTGACCCTTAGAAACTTCCTTAGGAGGCTGAATTCTATAACAGTCTCATGAAATAATTCAGACTGCCTAGAAAATGATAAACTCAATGACATAATGTCATTATCGGGGTTTTTTGCATTTTATATTTTTAATTTTCCTTCTTTATAATCATGAGCTTAGTTACTTTACTACAGCAATTTAAATGCCCATATATTTTAAGAATCCATGATTCTACTATCTCCTGAAACTATTGTAGATAGCCATCTTCCCATGCATTTATAATTAAATCTGATTTGTAATAAATGATATCCCTATTTAATTGTAAATTTGTATATATTCTTGTTTTTCATCTCTCCTTACCAGATGTTGTTCACTACACTCAATGCTGTTTCCATTCCCCTAAAACGTAATATTTATCCACTCATTTATTTATATATCGGTAATCAAGCAAATGTTCATTCTTTGGGTGAAGCTGTAATGTCTATCTTGAAGATATGTTTTGTGACTAACTCTCTCCCCGTCACCACCTGTCCCTACCAGCTTAGTATCAAGGTTGTTTTTGTCATTCTGTAATGTGATAAGTTTCAAAATAACTCCAAGTCCTAAAGTACACGCATTACCAAGCTTTGAATTATGACTGAAATGCGCAACATTTTCCATTTCATTAGGTTAAGACATTATAGACAACTCATCCTTGTTCAGAACTGAGATATGTCCTGTCTATTGATCACCTTTAACATTTTTGTTTCAATTAATGGCTTTTTACTATTACTATAGTATAGTGGAGATTGTGGCTGTAATGCGATGAAATATAAGTCATTAGCCAGAATGGTCAGAATGGGGATCAAGAAATGTCTTGGAACCTGAACAGTACCTTCCAGGGCTGAGTGGGTGTAGCTAGAGGGACAGGACAGGAAAACCAGAATGGAAGGAAAGAATCTAAACAAGAAGGTAATTATATTATCAGCATAATTTGTCTTCTTCAGATTTTCCTTAGTACTTGATGCTGATGTATAGAGATACTTAAAGTGTGTCCTCTGGAGCAGCGGAACTTTTTAGAAATATATATTATCAGGCCCACATCCCAGAGCGACTAAATCAGAGTCTTTGGGGGCAATGGGGGCCAGTAATCTATGTTTTAGCAATCTCTGCAGATGATTCTTATGCATGCTAAAGTTTGAGTACCACAGCTAGTGAAAACATTGACAAATGGACTTCATGGTCATAATGGTATCAAAGAAAACTGTATTTTAAATGTAATTTTATACTTTCCATAGCATTTAGCTAGATGGATGTCTTAGAGTAATTGTTGTTGAAAAAAATACCATTTACCAAGACTAGTCAAGAAAAACATATAAGAGATTAAAAGTAAGTGAGATATATTTAATAGTGGATAAAGGAGAGAAATAAAATAAATGGCCTTATGTTATATAAAAGTTTTCTTTGCATTTGCTTTTATAGAACAACGACTCACTCTATGTGGACACTAAAAGCTGATTATTACATATTTGTTCTGTAATTCTAGGAGAGCATTTGCATGGAAATACCTCTCTCTAATCCAAAAGAGAGAATCATTCACGTAGATGTGCAGTTATCCAGTGCTGCCCTTAATGGACTCAAGCAACTTACTCTGCATCCGCTAGAGTGTATGAACTATGTCGTACAGTATTCTCCAGCGACTACAGGCTGTAGAGATGAAAGGTATGGTTTGAGTGTTGCATTTTATTGTTGATCCTTTGAAATAAAGCCTTCAAAAGGATTTTAAGTGACTTATTCAAGTCTACTCAAATAAAAGATGACAGAGCTGACATACCAGCCCAGTTATAATTTTATTTATTTATTGTTTCCAGTTAATACTTTTAGACAGTCACAGGTTCTGTTTCTGTTTCCCCAGAAGGGAGCACATGCTGATAATACAGAAAGGTCTCCAGAGTTGCGTATCACTTGATAGCCTTCACACGAAAATATACAGGTGTTTAAATCAATGAACCAAATTGGATTTAATTACAGAAAGCAGGACTTCTCTTGTTATTGCTCCTGCAAGACATTTGACTTCATTAATGTTTAAATATTTTTCATTCATTCAACAGGCATTTATTAAACAGATATTAATGATGACACTTTTTCTGAATAATGAAGAGATCTCATGAAATGAGACATTTAAAAATAGATCTACAACAACAGTAGAATGTGTCACAAAGCAGTTGTCAAATATTGTATTTGAAACCAACTATTTAGGATTTTTTCTGCCAATTTTATTACACAAACTAAAACCACTGACAAGATTTTGTATATTTTTCTCCACCAGCGTTGTTTTTCAGCCAGATGTGGCTCTCGAGTTCTGGTATTTACTGAGAATAACTACTGAATTGCCGAAACCAATCACAATACCAGAAATACAATGTGACCTTGGGAAGTAAGTTCTATTTCATAGATAAAATTGTTTCGTGGAAGGAGAGAAGTTTATTTAAAAGAGTATTGTTGTAATCCACTTAATCTTTTTGGTAAGACATAAATGCATTTTTAGTAGTTGATTTTCTTTCCCAGGGAAGGTTTTATATTTAAACTACCCCATGGAAAATTTATTTGAAAGAAAAACAAATTGGGACTTAGTAAGGAGAGGCTTTTATTCAGAATCGTTATTGCAAGGGAGAGAAAGGGACTACTGAAATAGTTGGAGATGCAGATCTCAGAAATCTGAAAGCATCTCAAAATCAAACAGGAAAAGTTAAAGGTGGGACAAGAATAGATAAGCAAACTCTTTGAGGGGAAATCTGGCAAGGAAAGGAGAATGACTGGTGGCAATTGATAGGAAAAGAATCGCCCTGTGATAAACTGACTCCCAGGAGAAGCCAAGGAAGAAGGCATATTTCACTTTATTTGTGCTTGCTCAGGCTTGGGGACAAGCAGAGCTCATGGCCCCATAGGAAACATAGAAGGCTGACTAAAGTTTGGTCAAAGCAAAGCAGAGGGTCAGCAATAGACAGTGGAGAACACTTGGTCACTTGGCTAATAGCATGTGCCCTTAACATATGACCATTTATATTTACATGGTTGAGCTCTTATTACATGTCTGGTACCAGGTTTGATGCTGGTACATTGGGTAACCAAATCACAATTCCTGCTTTTATTATTTTTTAAGAGGTATTTATTTGAGAGAGAGTGAGAGAGAGAGAGAGAGAGAGCACGAACAGGGGGAGCAACAGAGGGAGAGGGAGAGAAGAAGACTCCTTACCGAGCACAAAGCTTGACATGGGGCTCAGTGTCAAGACCCTGAGATCACGACCTGAGTTGAAACTAAGAGCCAGATGCTTAACCAGCTGAGCCACACAGGGGCCTCCCTACTTTTTAAATTTTTTTTATTTTTTATTTTTATTTTTTAAATTTTTATTTTTTTTAAGATTTTATTTATTTATTTGACAGGCAGAAATCACAAGTAGGCAGAGAGGCAGGCAGAGAGAGAGAAGAGGAAGCAGGCTCCCTGCTGAGCAGAGAGCCCGATGCGGGGCTCAATCCCAGGACCCTGAGGTCATGACCTGAGCTGAAGGCCGAGGCTTAACTCACTCAGCCACCCAGGCGCCCCCTTACTTTTATTTTTATTTATTTTTAATAATTCTATAAAGATTACATTTTATTGAGGAATGGAAATCCAATATGAAACAAATAGAATTATGGTATTAATGAATTCTAAATAGTTTATGGGTCTCAGGTCAGACTTAACAAAGCACAAGGTGACATTTATATATGTCATATTTTAGGGAGCAGTTTTGATTATGTCAGATACAATTGAAAACATGCTTCCATAAATTACTATACAATAATTCCATATAAAGATGAGATAATCCCTCATAGCTTAATAGTAAAGATCCTTATCAAATCAAATATTCTTGGAATCATTTTGGTTTCTAGTATGTGTAAAATACATTCATTATTATCATCTCAGGGTCACAATTTTTTTTCATTCAGGATGAGGATTTTTTGAGCCATATCATCTTGAAAGGAAGTTTAAGACCTAAGAGTTACTATATTGTTCACAGATATAAACTACATGAATGTTTTTTAAGACTAATATGCCTATTAGGGGGATTTGCCTTGGTTTCAAATGGGGTAAGTGAGGTTTACAGATGCTAAGTGACTTGCCCTAGGTCACTAAATGTAGAAAAGAGACTAAGGAGAATGTTCTTGTATATAATTTTCCAGATTCAAACTAGTGGATCTACATAGAAAATCCAATGGAAATCCAAAGATTTGCCCTACAAACCTTTGAAAGATAATAGTCTCTAAACAAATAAATAATATTTGTGAATATAAGAACGTGCCAAAATCTCTACATTCTCTAAGCAGAGATGTCCTTTGGCCTCTTTCCTGCTTCATATTATAGTATCATACATGATTGCACTAACAATACTTAACAAAGGATGATTAGGAAATATGCACATATGTGCTCATTTCTGTTGGGTAAAAACATAGAAATGCAATGTCACTTTAATTTAGTGGGTAACAACAAAAAGTTCAAAATTGGTTGTATGTATTTACACTCCACTGACCATATATGAATGGTAGTTGTTTTACATCCTCAAGAACATGGGTATTGTAAGATGAATTTTAACCATTGTGCTGTGTACGTCAATGTACTTCCATTTTTTTAAAGATTTTTTTAAAAGATTTATTTACTTATTTATTTATCTGAGAGGCAGAGGAAGAGAACAGGGGAAGGGCAGAGGGATAGAGAGAGAAAGAATCTCAACAGACTCCATATTGAGCCCAGAGCCCAATGCAGAGCTTGTTCCCATGACCCTGAGTTCCCATGACCTGAACTGAAATCAAGAGTCAGAGCCTAACTGAGCCACCCAGGCACCCCTTCAGACTTTTTTTTTTTAAGATTTTATTTATTTATTCGACAGACAGAGATTACAAGTAGGCAGAGAGGCAGGCAGAGAGAGAGAGGAGGAAGCAGGCTCCCTGCTGAGCAGAGAGCCCGGTGCAGGGCTCGATCCCAGGACCCCGGGATCATGACCTGAGCCGAAGGCAGAGGCTTTAACCTACTGAGCCATCCAGGAGCCCCAGACTTTTTTTTTTTCCTTAAGTGATCTCTACATCCAGCATGGGGCTTGAACTCACAACCCTGTGATCAAGAGTCACACACTCCTCTGAGTCAGCCATGCACCCCTATGTCAATGTACTTTTAATTTACGTTTCTCTCATAATTAATGAGGTTGAGCACCTGCCATATGTTTATCTTTTTTGAAATTTTTGTTCATGCCCTTTGATTATTTTACTATTAGTTTGTCTGTATTTTCCTTTATATCTTATAGTTCTTTATGTATAGTGGCTACAAACCTTTGTGGGTTATATATGTTGCAAATACCTTTTCTTATCTTGTGAATTTCCTTTTCAGTCTCTTAGTGGAGTCTTTTAGTGACATTAAATTCTGAATTTTAATGTAGTTTATCAGCCTTTTTGTTTTCTCCAGTTCTTCCATATTCTAACATCACTAAGAACATCACTGTCATCATATATAGTTCTCATGTTTAGATCCACAATGTACCTGGAGTTGATATCTGCATGTGATGTGAGAGAAACATCAGTTAGGAGGTCATTACACTAATTCAGGACCAAGATGATAGCAGGTTGGACCAAAGGATTGCCAGTGATTGTGGAGAGAAGTGTTCAGTTATGGTTTATTTTTTAAAGTAGAGCTAATGAGTTTTGTTCACTAGAAATATTTGAGGCGTAAGGAAAACAGGAAGGCATGGATGACACTAAAGTTTTTGACCTGAGCAACTGAAACTAAAGATGTGACATTAACTGAGATAGAGGAGACTATAAGAAAACCTGGTTTGAGGGTATCAAGAGCTCAGCTTGGGACCTGTAAATTTGAAGTTTCTATTAAACACCTGAATGATGATTAGGAAGTTTGAGAAAAAGCCTGGAGTACAGTGGAAGTATTCATGTTGGAGATACACTATTTAGTTGTTCCCAGGTTTATGTCAAGTATAAGCAGAGACGAATGGAGTAAGTTGTAGGACTCAGCACTTTTAAGTCAGAGATAGCCTCAATTGTAATCTATGATTTGCCTTACAGATTATTATTAATGAATTTCAGAATGATAGTGGTCACTTACTAAATAATTTGCAAAATGAAATTAATTGAATTCAGTTACCCCGGAACCTTTACATATTGGAGGCATTTTTTTTTTATCCTTTTATGGTGCATTCTTCTTAGGAGTTCATGATATTTTCTCATCACTGGTGTCTTTTTTTTTTTTTTTAAGATTTTATTTACTTAGAGAGAGAGCATGTGTTGGGGGAAGTTCAGAGGGAGAGGAAGAGAGAGAATCTCAAGCAGACTCCCCAACTCAGTGGAGCCTGATGTTGGGCTTGATTTCACAACCCTGAGATCATGACTTGAGCTGAAATCACGAGTCAGACACTTAACTGACTGAGCCACCCAGGTGCCCTGGCACTGTGCTTTTTTGTTTTGTTTTGTTTGTTTTTTGTTTTTAGTGTCTTCTTATTTTGAAAAAGTTTAAGACTCAAAAGAGGTTGAAAAAATAATTCAGAGTTCACATATACACTTCATCCTCGAAATGGTTTTTAAGGTGCTACCACTTGGTTCTCGTTAAAATTACCTTCTTGGTGCATCTGGGTGGCTCAGTTGGGTAAGTGGTCATTTCTTGATTTCAACTCAGGTCATGATCTCGGGACCCTGGGATCGAGCCCAGCATGGGGCTCCATACTAGCAGGGAATCTGCTTCAGGATACTTCTCTTTCCCTCTGCCCCTCTACGTGCTTGCTTGCTCACTCTCTCTCTCTCTCGCTCTAAAAATAAATAAATCTATATTTTTTAATTACCTTCCTATTTTTCACTGATTTGACAAGTAATATTATTTTAATTTTCTGTTTTATTCTGTATTAATAAGTTTGAAACAGTCTTGATGAAAAAATATTTTATTGTGACTGTTTAGAAATGAGTAACCCAAGGAAAAAGTATAACATTTTAAACTCGAGAAATTTAATTTTGTCCCTAAATAATAAATATGTGCATCAACAATCCTCAGTATACACATTTGTAATTACAAACTTCATTTCTCATTATTGGGAAAACTAGCAATTAAAGAAAAGATTCATTAGATTCAATTCAATCAAAAAACTTTTTCCAGATGAACAATGAATCAAGTACCTCTTCAGTTTGTATGTTTTGCTCCTTGGTTCACTGGCAATCACAGGCTACATACACTTCTTACTTTTTCTATCTTTGCCCATTTCAAATGTCATCAAGTTATATTAATCTTTGCCATGAAATTGATTTTAATTTCCACAGAACTTACACTATTTTTTACTTTTTTATATTCCACACATAAATGAGATCACACAGTATTTGTCTTTCTCTGAGCTAGTTCACTTAACATAATGTCCTCTAAGTTCATCCATGTTGTTGCAAACGTCAGGATTTCCTTCTTTTTTAAGTTTGAATAATATTTCATTGTATAGTTCACATTTGTGGAAGAACATATCTTGGCCACTGTGAATAATGCTGTAATTAACGTGGGAGTGCAGTTACGTCTTTGAGATACTGATTTCATTTATTCTGGATATATACCCAATAGTTGGTATATACTCAATAGTTAGGATCCAATTGTTGGATCATATAGTACTACTTCTTAAATTTTTTTGAGGAACCCTCCTATTGTTTGCCAAAGTAGCTGTTCCAGTTTATATTTCCATCAGTGGGGTACCAGTGTTCCATTTTCTCCATATCCTTGCCAACACTTACTATTTTTTTAAATGACAGCCATCCTAACAGGTGTGAGGTGGTATCTCAATATGGTTTTACACTGCATTTCTGTAGGATAACAGTTTTCATGCTATACATACATCAAGAGTTATTAGAAATGATAGTAAAGTGAAAATTACGAATCCTCTGGATTAGTCTTTGCTTTGAAAATAAATACCAGCCATATTTTTTTTCAGTATTTACTCATCATTGGTTTGGATCTTTTCAATGTAATGGACAGAACTTGTGAATTTATTACTCATTATTATTATTTCTAGACTATGTTAACCTTTTTGCCTGAATTTAATAGTTACAAAATAGTGAGTAAATATTGCTCCAAAAACAGTGATATATTCTACTACTCAGTGTGGAATATACATTTGGTCTCAGAAGTAGAAAATCAAGGACTAATTTAGCAAAGTACCATTAGTGCATACATGATTATTCTTATTTTGAAACTCATACAAGTCATTGTATTAGTTTCCTAGATCTATCATAACAAATATCACACGCTGGGTGGATTAAAACAACAGAAACATATTGTCTAACTGTTCCGGAGGCTAGAAATTTGAAGTCAAGGTTTCAGCAGGACCATGCTCCCTCTGAAACCAATAAGGGAGAATCCTTCCTTTCCTCTTGTGGCTTCTAGAGCATACCAGCAATCCTTGGTATTCCTTGATTTATTTATTTATTTTTTAAAAAACTCTTTTTTTTTTAAATTTTTTTTTTTAAGATTTTATTTATTTATTTGTCAGAGAGAGAGAGAGAGCGAGAGAGCGAGCACAGGCAGACAGAGTGGCAGGCAGAGGCAGAGGGAGAAGCAGGCTCCCTGCCGAACAAGGAGCCCGATGTGGGACTCAATCCCAGGACACTGGGATCATGATCTGAGCCGAAGGCAGCCGCTTAACCAACTGAGCCACCCAGGCGTCCCATATTCCTTGATTTAGAGGTGCATCTCTTCAGTCTCCTCCTCCATTGCCATATGGTCATCTTGTCATGTGTCTTCACATTATCTTATAAGGACACTAGTCATAAGGGATTAAGAGCCACTCTATTCCAGTATGATCACATCTTAGCTAATTACATCTACACTGACCCTCTTTCCAAATAAGGTTACATTCTGAGATATTGGGAGTTAGAACTTAAATATATCTTTTTTGGGTATGCAGTTCAACCCATGATAGTTATCAAATTTATAAAATCATCATTGAACAAGTTTATGAGCAAGTTTACTTACTTCATTTTTCCTTCCAGGTATGCCACTCAGATCATTCCTTTAGTTAATCCTACACATGAGACCTTAGAATTGCAAGCAACAAACAGTAATCCTGAAAATTTTGTCTTGGATGTTAACAGATCATCAGTAAGTATATTTGGAAAGCCAAGTAACCTACCACTATTAGAGCATTTTTCAATACTGATTTTGGAGTACACTGTGGGGTATTATCATTTGATTTATTAATAAGGTTTCAAATGCTTCAAATTTAAAAATAGAATTTATATACATACATATTTCCCCCCCATTTTAATTGATCTAAGAAGCCAATATTGTGTCCATATAAATTTTTAAAATTCTATATGCTAGTGTCATACTCATTATCACTGGACTCTCAGTAAACTGGTTGTGCTTTATTGCTGACCATTTTAATGTAATCACATTTGGAAACCATTTCCCAATAATATGATATTGACTCAGCAATTTTTCTATGTTTCCAGAGTTCCGAGAGGCTAGTTCCTTCCAGCACTTGAGTTCCTGCCCATTACCTGTCCCCCACTTCCAAACAATGTGAACAGCTCTGACCCTCTCTCCTTTCTCTACCCCATTTTCTCATTCCTCTGTCCCTAGCAGAGAGTAGAACCAGTCAATGGACCCAATCACTTATCTACTCCCACAAGTAACAAAACAAGATCTGAAGGTTTAGCATCAATATCTTTATTTCCAAGCCTATGATACCAAATATGCCCAATGAATACCAAAACCATGTTTTCAGGTAAACTTCAAAATGATAATTTTTTTTAAATATTCCATCCACCCATTTGACAGAGATCACAAGTAGACAGAGAGGCAGGCAGAGAGAGAGGAGGAAGCAGGCTCCTTGCGGAGCAGAGAGCCCAATGTGGGGCTCGATCCCAGGACCCCTGGACCATGACCTGAGCTGAAGGCAGAGGCTTTAACCACTGAGCCACCCAGGCACCCCCAAAATGATAATTTTGATAGATTTTTTTCTTCAGAGGATCTCACAGTAAATCATGAAACTCTGTTAAGTAGATATAATATTTAAATAAAGACTTTTACTATTTGCTGCTTAATGATTAAGAAATATACAATGTGATTTCATTTGTATCTTAATACCTATCTCTTATCAATGAGTGGTTGCCAATTGATAGTATCATGATATAAAATTAGTTCTTAACTGCCATGATGTGTCAGATTAGGTATCACTAATTATTGCTGAAATTGCATATATAGGTTATCTTAGAATAACTATACTAAAATGTACACACATGCTTTCATTACTTAATACTGTATTTTCCATAAATTAAACAGAATATGGTGGTCAGGATATGGTTTATAAATACCTGAAATTCCTCGTTAGAAAGTGGTGTTTTTATATTCTTTATATCACCACTTTTACAGAAGAATATGAATTGTGGTCTAAGGGAAAACAAGTGTGGTATATTTCAGGTATCATCTTATATTACATAATGAAGAATATGGACTCTGCCTTAACATTTGAACCATGGTTTCTTGTCCATTCATTCCTTTATACATTTGTCATACATACTTTTGAGCTCTGAGTAAGCATTTAACTTGAATATTGGAAAACAACTCAAAAATAAATTTATAGATGAGAAAAATACTATTACATATTAGAGAACAAATAGAAGCACACACTAGTGGTAATGATAATAAATGGAAAGACTATATATATGTATATATATATACACACACTCATATATATATAATTTTATATATGTATACACACATACATATATAATTTTATTCTTGGCTTTGTTGTGTAGTATTCATGTTTACATAGGTAAGGATTTTAAAATATTGATGTTTACTCATAAATCCTTCAAAAAGTAAGCATAGACTGATTATCAAGGAAAATAATGATATAAAAAACTTGCTTCCCATCAACTATATACTATGGAAAATTTCAAACAGATGCAGAAGTTGAAAGAATAGTACAGCGCACAAACTTATACCTTTTACTTTGGTTCTTATGTTAATGATTTGCCACATTTGTTTTCTTTCTCTTACATTTCTTACTATTCAGTCTGAAGGTAAGTTATAGGCATCATGCTATTTCAACACTAAGTACTTCAGATTATATTTCATAATAGCATAATTAATCTCCCATATCATCTAGTATCCTGTCCAAATTTAACTTTACTCAGCTGTTCTGATAATCTTTCTCTCTTCAGCTAAGATCCAGTGTAAACTCACATATTGGAATTGGCTATTATGATGACACTTGCTTGTAATTAAATGTTTGCAAGTTTCTAAAAGGTCCTATATTTAACATAGTATTTATATCCCATTACACTAAACCAGTACATTTGCTACAGATAAATTGCAACCAATAGTGTTTATCTTCCTTTCCTTGAAACCATGGGATTTTTCAGTGAATTTTAGGTGAAAATAAAGGAATTTTATTGAGTTACTGTTTGGTTATATACACTACCTCAATCTTCACCATATGCTTCTGACATATATTTAGGGAAGAGGAATTTGAGGTCAGAGAAGCTAAAATACTTAAACCACGTGGTTAGTAAGTGGTGGAACTAGAATTAAAATCCAAGTTAATGTAGTAGTATGTGGTTTTTCTAATGAAGCAGATGATTTCTTTATATCTATCTATCTATATAAAGAACTTTTTTCATATTTGCTAAATTGAAAGAATACATGAAATACAACTTTTTTTCCCTAAGGTTGATATTAAAATTAATTTGTACTCCTTATTTATAAATAAACTTAAGCGATTAACTCTCAAAGTGAGAGCCAGCCTGAGATAAAAATATTTGCTATAGATAAACCACACATATATAGAGTAAGGAGGTGACTGTTATAAATATAACAATAAATTGTGTTTGTATTCCATGGTCATTATCAGAGTATTATTATTAAGCACTAAGTGCTCCATTCTACAAGGATTTGAATGACACTACTGTATTGCAGTTTTATATTTTCAAAAGTTATTGTGAAAAATACAGTAGTGAAAAAAATTAACTTTTCAGACATATGCCTTTTCATTTTATCATTCTTTTTTTTTAAGATTTTATTTATTTATTTGACAGACAGAGATCACAAGTAGGCAGAGAGGCAGGTAGAGAGAGAGGAGGAAGCAGGCTCCCCACTGAGCAGAGAGCCCGATGTGGGGCTCCATCCCAAGACCCTGGGATCATGACCTGAGCTGAAGGCAGAGGCTTTAACCCACTGAGCCACCCAGGTGCCCCTCCTTTTATCATTCTATAAGAGTTGATGTTAAAATATTATATTATTAGCAGTATAGCATTTTGATGGAGTTGCTGGCTTCTTTCATAATCTCTAGAAAGGTAACTCATTCTAATATTGCTCAGACTCAACTTATTCTAACAGGTCACACCTTGAGTGTGTGTATGATAGGACAAAAAGGAACACTTCAATGTATACTAAAGAAACCTTCCTTACATCTATGCTTAAAATCAGTTCATCTCTTTTGACATCACCAGGGCTAAAAGTTAGGTTCTTGGTGGTTTTACATGTATCTTGGGATGATTTATAAGCTATAGCTTCTTAAAAAAAATATGCTTATTTCTATTATTTGGGGTTCTTACTCGGCTTATATGGGGTTCTTACTCAGCTGTAAAGATTCATCCTGATTTCCTTTTAAAAAGCGAGTAACTCCATGTGGTCATTGCCTGGAGAAAGAACATGGGGTAAACACTACTAAACACTGTTTACTGTGGCCATTATACCAGTCTTCGCCAAGCAGACATACTGAGAATGGGTAGCACATACAAGGCAACACACTGATCACACGAAAATCAACCTGGCATATACCTAGCATGCAAAGATCCTGGCTCAAACAAAAGCATTGATTTTTTTTTTCTCTCTGAATTTACATAGCTGACCGTCTCTCCTCACTCCATCAAAGAGGTATCTGTTCACTTTTTTCCTTCGGCTCTTGGAAGAACTGGTCATAAAGTTTCTATCACCTTCTGCTGTACTCAGGTATGATAGACTATTCTTGGACCAAGTCAAGTTCATTAAATTTCAAAATCAGTAAATAAGTCCAATTCATTCACTTGACATATTTTGCAAGCAAAACAAGTTCATTGTAAATTATTAATTAAATGAACTTTTGGAAATGCAGTATACATTGTGCATGTGGAAGCATCTAAAGAAGGCATTTTTAAATCCTTAGATTACTTGAGTGAAGGTGAACATACAACTAGACTTAAAATATAGGTATTTTAATGGAAATGCCATTTTGTTAGCATTTATATTAATTTTCTGACTTAATGTTTACTCATATTTTCATGAACTTAAATATGAAACTGTAGAAAATGTGATCTTACAAATATTGTATTATTCTTTCATACAATTTCATCTGTACGGTGTTACTGATTAATAATAATTTTTTAAAAGCAGCAATAGTTAAGGGGCACCTGGGTGACTCAGTTAAGCATCCAACTCTTGGTTTTGGCTCAGGTCATGATCTCAGGGTCCTAAGATCAGGCCCCACATTGGGCTCCACACTCTGCACAGAGTCTGCTTGAGATTCTCTCCCTCTGCCCCTCATCCTGTTCACACACACTCTCTCTCAAATAAATAATATCTTTTTAAAAATAAATAAAAAACAAAAATAATAATAATTAATAATTTTTTAAGCATCTCTAAACTTGCTACATGCCATTCTAAGAATTTTATCAACTCATTCTCACCACAGTCCTGTGGTAGAAGTATCAATTCATTTTATGAACGAGGAAACAGACAGAAGGAAATTAAGGTCAGGCAGCTAGTAAGAGATTTAACTTGGACCTGAACCCAGGACATGTGACTTCAGCCTGTCTTCTTGACTGTTTTTGCAGCTACCTACAGACTATTATAACTCTCTTACTGCCAATAAAAATTTTATATAACTTTTGACAATTATTATTACTTTTTATTTCTTCAAGTGTTATGAGGAGGTATGTAAATGGAGATATGTGCTTTAAATCCTACTGGACACCAAGGAGCTTACAAAACATGCCACCTGAGAGGCAATGGAATAAAATATAACATAGGGGACCCCATGTCAGTGCAAGACCTGTGGGTGACTGGAGTATCCTCCTTTCCAAGAAAATGTGTAATTTGCCTTCAGAAGAAAAAATCTGAGGCTATTAAATTTCTTACTGACTTTTACATAAACTGAAGCAATGTTCTGGAAGTATGCTTGATTCTCATAAATATTAAAAGTAAAAAACAATAATCCTTTTCATACAGAAGAAGGAAAGTATAGTAGAGATTATTTCCTTCTACAAAAATACTTTTAACAAGGCAGAAATATTTTTTAAAACATGTATTTATATATTTTAGAGAGAGAGAGCATGCAAGCAGAGGTGGGGACAGAGGGAGACTGAGAGAATCTCAAGCAGACTCCTCACTGAGTGCGGAGCCCAATATGAGGCTCCACTGGGGTCCTCACAGCACTGAGATCATGACCTGAGCTAAAATCAAGAGTTGAAGGCTTAACTGACTGAGACACCCAGGCACTCTGGAATTGGATATTTAAAGGTTGTGCTGTGTCTTCTTTCAAAAAAGTTTGAGATAAAGATGGGCGAAAACGTTACTTTTTTTTTTTAATGCACATGTTTGTTTGGATACTTTTTAAGTCCCCTCTCGGAACCCAGGGGATAATTTAAGCAATGCCAGGGCAGTTGTTAGATACTAGTGTTCAATAATGGTGGGGTGTGGTTTAACTTAGAAGCTCCAATATACCAGACCACTTGGTGAAACCTGAAAACATGGCCTTCCTGTTTTTGTAGTTCAGCTCATCATTCCCAATGGTTTAAAGTAACTTCATTTCTGTCATCCAGGATTGATTTTTATTAAGTAGCCAAAATAAGTAATTTATGTAAAAAAAAGTTGTGAATATAATTGAACCCTGTTGCTTGATTCTAGTCATTCTATTGTGTGGAGTCAGGACACTGTAAGTGAAAATATATTGCACTTGTATTCTGCTAGAAGAATTTCTAACTAAAAGAAGTGCAGGCATTTGAAGATACATACAGATAAAATTTACCTTTAATCCTTCCTATGCGGAGACAGCATTTTATGGGTTTACTGTCACCAACTGTCCTAGTTTGAAACAGTCTTAAAACTTTTCCTCTTTTATTGGAGGCTTGGACACATCTACGTAGTTTCAGAGATTATAAACTAGGTTATTGTTTGTTGGTTTTCATTTTGTGACCTCTTTATTCATCTGGAACGTTAGCAAAGTATTCAGTGCAGAACAGAGTCACAGTCTGTTGTGCTCTCAGGACTTTTATTCTAAATGAACACAAAGGGAACATTTTCAAACAGTGTTCTGCAGGTTTATGAAACCCAGATAAGAACAACGGCTACATGCAATCTCCTTCATGTAATTTTTGAGCCATTCTTCCTTGTCATGTCATAACAGAACATACACTGTCCTAGGCAGTAGGGATAAATACTGTGGCATGCAGATATGCATACTTCCCTTTTTTTTTTTTTTAAAGATTTTATTTATTTATTTATTTATTTGACACACAGAGAGAGTTCACAAGTAGGCAGAGAGGCAGGCAGAGAGAGAGAGGGAAGCAGGCTCCCCACTGAGCAGAGAGCCCAATGTGGGGCTCAATCCCAGGACCCTGAGATCATAACCTGAGCCACAGGCAGAGGCTTAACCCACTGAGCCACCCAGGCACCCCTGCATACTTCCTTTTAATGGGACTTCAATCTGTGCCTCACCATCTCAGCCTTCATGTGATAACCATCTGAATTTCATTTGAAAATCACTCTAGGATTTTGGAAACTTCATGTAGTGTTTACTATCCAGTTTGCTAGACAAACTGATTTTTTTTTTAAAAACCTGAGCATAAATACCAGGTTTTCATTAAGATTTCTCTTTGATATTGCTATAAGTAACCTCTTATGCATAGAAACATGTTCCATAGTTGAGTATTAATCTTTTGGCCTCTTTTTTTAGTGCAGAAATACATTGAATATTCAATAAAATCAAAAGGAATTCGGAAAAGAAAAAATATATAATGATGCAGATTAAATATTAACAACAAAGTTTTTTTTTTAATATAAAGATTCGTTTATTTATTTTAGAGAGCGCATGAGCAGTGGGGAGGGGCAAAGAGAGAGAGAGAAGCAAACTCTCCACTGAGTGGAGCCCAACATGGGACTCCATCTGAAGACCCTGAGTTCACAACCTGAGCTGAAATCAAGAGTCAACTGACTGAGCCCATGAGCCCTGAACCCATGAGCCCTGCAATATTTCTTATCTACCAAGATTTTTATGCATATTACACTTATTAAGTATTGCAAATAAAATGTATGCGATTAGGATATATATGTCATACATGTTTATCTTTAAACAGTTTAAAGAATGGATATTCTACCTCTCTGGAGTAGGACTGTTTCCCCAGCCTATAGACGTAGAAAGAGTAACCACATACCTCCGTCTTCATTCATCTATTGTTATACCTTTCCAAAATCCCACCAAGGAAGATGTTTTGGTCAATATTATACTAACAAGTAAGTTGTTTTTTTTTTAAATATATTTTACATATGTTATTGTGTAATCATTAGTCCAACTTATTTTATCACAAAATCCAACCATATTAGGGGTAATGAACAATTTGGAGATCCATTAGCTATTTCAACAGCATTACTTTATAAAAAAGAAAACAAGGTATGAGAGATGAAATATCTTGGCTGAAATCACAACTTATAAATGGTGGAGCCAGAGTCAGAAGTTAGAAATCTATGTACCAAGTCATGTTCTTCCAATTTATTTATAAAGCCAAATATGTAAGGTAGTAGATTTGCAAGATTCTTATGACATGACCCAAATATGCCAATGCTTATTCCTTCAAAGTTTTTAGCAATTCTAGTATTCTGGTTTTGTTTTATTTTCCTCTTTTCTTTTTTTTAAGTTTTAATTCTCTTACAGCTAACATACGGTGTTATATTAGTTTCAGGTGTACAATATAGCAATTTAATAATTTCATACATCACCCAGTATCGTCATCATATAAACATAGGGGTGCACATATCCCTTAGAATTCGTGCTTTTGTATTTTTTTTAAAGATTTTATTTATTTATTTATTTAGTCAGAGGGAGAGAGAGAGTGCGAGCACAAGCAGACAAAGTGGCAGGCAGAGGCAGAGAGAGAAGCAGGCTCCCCGCTGAGCAAGGAGCCTGATGCTGGACTCGATCCCAGGACCCCGGGATCATGACCTGAGCCGAAGGCAGTGGCCTAACCAACTGAGCCACCCAGGCGTCCCAGTATTTTTGTATTTTTGTGGTAAACACCCAGTCGTGTGATTACTGGATAGTAGGGTACTCCTAATTTTAGCTTTATGATTAACATTCTTACTGTTTTCCACAGTGGATGCACCGTCTTTTCTTCATAAATAGTATATTTGGATTAAATTTTGGTTGTAAAAAACTTGGGGTTTTTTTTCATGTCATATTGAAGATACATGTTTTTAAATTAGATTATGTGGGGTTTCTGATCACTTTTTATTAAAAGACCAAATAACGAAAGTCTGAAAACTCATTACAAGTTTTCTGAAACACATTTTAAATCTAATATTAGACATTACTAATTTTATCTTTTCAAATATTATTCCTACATCTACTAAAACTACTACTACTACTGCCACCACAATTCATTGTATATAGCTCAATTGTTGGACCAGAAGAAATGTATACATGTTAAGGTTTTTGATATAAATAACCAACTTGCTCTCCAGGATGGTTATGCTATTGCAATTTGTGCTGCTCTCAGGAGTATATTACAGACAGTACTTCTGCCTATAAACTCTGACCAGTAGCATTCTCCTTAATCTTCATCAGTCTGATGGAGGCAAATTGTATTTTATCATGATTGCAAATGACTGTTTTTTTGATTAATGCTGAAACCGAACACTGTCATTTACCTGTTGAAGTTTTCATCTTTCCTAATAATCTCCTCCTGTTCTTAGTATGAAATAATTAAGTAAAAATTAAGAATATAATGTCATCTAATGTATAATTCCCTTGTGAAGGCTTTGGCGGTGATGAAGAGAGACATGCCAGTATTTACTAAAAGTTGATTGTAGACTCAAGGAAGTCAGCATTTTAAAATGGAAGAGATGTGAGCATATGTATAGGCAGAAAGAAGAAGCCAGGGTTGCGCAGAAGTTAAAGCTATAAAGGGGTTGGGGCTTAACTGATGGGTAAGGCTCTGGGAGGACTAAGATCAGGCTTGAGGTGGAAGGAGGGACATTTCTCCCTTTGGACAGGTAGAGATAGGAAAAAACAAATGTGACTATAGATAAATTGTTAGGTCTCAGAGGCACTTGGGAATTAAGTGCAGTTTTGCTTATGTTTTTATCTGCTGGGAAAAGGGGATAGAGTAAGAGATTTGATGAGTGGCCCAGTGGTTTGACATAATTGTTGGAGGGAATGGAGGGTGGAGCTGACAGAATTAAAATATGAAACGTGTTGTATTTGGTTGGGACTGGAAACCACACATTTAGAGAGGCACCAAGAAAATATGTATTTGTGAAGTTTGTACCACTTCTGGGGCTCAGAATTTCTGGTATGGGAACAATACACAAGGCTGATAAATAGATCTGTTCAAGGAATAGAATTTTCGAGGCAACTGCAGCCAAATCACTCCTTAACTATGAGAATGTCATAAAAACATATTGGGTCGAGATTGTTAACATTAGAAATACATTATGAAGTAATTTGTGGCTTCTTGATTTTCTTTAATTGGTCTAAAATGCTCTTGCTATGTAACAGGAAAAAACAGTAAGCTTGACAATGAAAGATTTCTTAGTCTTTCATATTTCAAAACAGTCTCTTTTAAGTAAACTCCCTCTCTCTCTTGAGTAAATGTTCAGACCCTCAGTTTCTCCCCCTGCCTTCAACCTGAGGAGACTGGGAACGAAAGAAGACAACAACCTCTTGATATCTTCTTTTCCTTCACTTTCTCCTTTTCCTTTACAAAAATATTTCTCTTTTCCTTTTCTTGATAATGAAGTTTCTCTCTTTCTCTCTGTCATAACCTCCTCCCTCTTTCTTTTGTGGGCTCTGTTTTTTCTAGCTACCATGCTCTTGTCTTCTTGCATTCGTATTCCTTGGTGAGTGGGCCTCAAAATTTGGCCTGAATTGTTGAAGGGCCATAAGGAGGCATGACTAACAAAAGACAAAAAAATTCAACCTGTATGCCAAATATACTTATTTTAAAAGGTACTAAATTAATAGCTTCTTATTTAAATATTTACAAATGTCCTAAAATTACTTCATGATATGCAATCCCTTGCTATCTTTCAAAAGATATCAGTGTTTCTGCAGATGCTACACAATTCACAGAATCCGCTTAGGGAAGTTGATAGCAAGACTTCATAATACAGTGCCAAGCTGGTTGTCGCTCAGTGAGAGAGGTTCTCACAGTATTTCAGATCCTGCATTCCTGATTTTTCTTTCAATAGACAGACAGATAGATAAGATATATATGAAAAGGTAGCTTTCAAAATGTGCTATTTTTCCAAGAAGGCAACATTTTTAGAATTGCAGACTCATTCTCAAACTTTTATATTGCCAATTCTCTAATGTCTTTTCTTCTGCTGATATTTTAGCTCTTTCTATCTTAATCACTTATCTCAGAAACACTGCCCTTTGACATTCAAGGATCTTTTAATTCTATTTAGTTAAATTCATTAATTCTATTGTATGTTGTCTCTAAGTTCTTTCAGTTGAACATTACACAAGGCAAAGTATTGAAAAGATTATATTTCAAGGGTCTGTTCATATCTTAATTCATGCCACTTTTAAATGATAAAAGAGGTAAATGACTAGAGAGGAGATGGCCTAAATGCTCAGAGAATGGTCGAGACTTCTCTGAAGGAGACCATTAATGAGTCCCATGAGGAGCAGGATGCTACACAAAACCTTCAGATAGCCTGGGAAACTTGCACTCGTTGTACACTCACTTGGTGCCACATCTGAACTCTGTAATGTGACTATACTCAATCTTTAAAAAAAATTCTGGGAGGCTTCTCAGGTGTGGAATCTGAGGCTTAGAATTCTCCCAAAGCCATACAGTGAGTAAGTGATTGAACATGGTCTTGAACTCATCACATCTAGCTGTCTTCTCCAGGACCACCTAACTGACATTCTAACTTGTCTGCTTACAGATGGTGCTTATAAATCCCCATACCGATAAGAATCTAAAGAATGGTGCTTGCCTCTCTGCTTGCTTCCTGCCCTAAGATCTCAGGGAAAGATACCTCCCTTCCTCCAATCAAAGGACCTCAGGAAATACCTCTGACTCCCATTCCTTTTGCATTTTCTCAGCTCTTCAGGTCCCTCCTTTATCTTTTTGACTCTGCCATCAGACCCTGGCTCTGCCTCATCAACACATGCTTGGATTTCTTATCTTTTTTTTTTTTAAAGATTTTATTTATTTATTTGACAGACAGAGATTACAAGTAGGCAAGAGAGGCAGGCAGGGAGAGAGAGGAGGAAGCAGGCTCCCCGCGGAGCAGAGAGCCCGATGTGGGGCTCGATCCCAGGACCCTGGGATCATGACCTGAGCCGAAAGCAGAGGCTTTAACCCACTGAGCCACCCAGGCGCCCCTGGATTTCTTATCTTGACCTCCTTGTTCAGCCTGGACATGTACCCTTGTTCAGTGACTGCTATCAATGGACTCAGTTCCCACAATCCTCTCTTATCAGTAATTATGCTGTCCACCCGAATCCCTGCTCTCAAATTTTCTACTCTACTTAGCCAGAAATAAAGTTGGAAAAAGGAAAGGTGGCCAGGAATGGATCTGAGTCAAAATGTTAGAAATTAGGACCCGATGAATTTAGGAACTTAAGGACACATCTCCATTATATGTATGTGTGTGCCCTTGCTCATCTAACCACATTCCAAACCTGCTAATCTGTGCTCAGTAATGGCGGGGGTTACATTAACTCATAGCTTTATTCTTAACTAAATGAGTGTTTCAAAGTTGGCATATTTGTTGGTAGAGCAGGAATTGAATCTTCAGTCACTATTATGTGTATTGACATTCTGTTTTATGCTGAAAACTGTCATACACACATTTCAAAATGACTATATCTGCAACATGCATACACATACATGTATACATTGTATTCTGATCTCATGTGATATTCTATTTGTGAAATCTCACTATGGGTTTTATACCTAAAAGTTACATATATGAATGAAGCAGTAACTAATTCATGTGAAATAGCAGTTTTCATTTCTTTTGTACTAAAATAGCTATAGTCTTCAGATTATTCACTCTGTCTACTGAATTCGAATTTAAATGCAGTATTAGTGATTTGATTCAAATGTATAAGTGTACGTGGATTCTTTTCCAGACATTAATAGTTTTATTGAAGTGCAAAACAAAATAACATAGGGATAAAAGTGTACCTACCAATTATCATATTAGTTTTACAAATTTCAGCTTCCATTTTGAAGGTTGATTGATGTAAACAAAGTACTGTGTTGAGTTGTTGTTGACTCAAGGTTAATTATGACCATCGTGTTCACCAGCAGTAAAGTAATAAAGCACACAATGTAGCATAGTTATGACATGTTAATGATACTTACAGGATGGGGGGAGAGGCAATGTCTAGTGCATTTGATTTGACATGTTAGAATTAGTTTATGAAAATCTTGTCCCTGGAGGCCCTCTTATCTAACGTACCTCCAGAGTTGAATACATATTTATGTTAAATGTGTAGTGATCATTGTATATTGCCAATCAGGGTGTGCATAGCTTTATGTATACATAAGGAGAGAGAGAAATAGGTATAAGAAAAACTCCCACACTCTCAAATTCTCTCCCTAATTAAGAAGAAAAGAAACAAGATGGGATTGGGAGGGAGACAAACCATAAGTGACTCTTAATCTCACAAAACAAACTGAGGGTTGCTGGGGGGAGGGGGGTCGGGAAAGGGGGGGTGGGGTCAGCTATGCAACAGTCTCTTCATACCCTGGTTTAATTGGATTGTTTTAGTTTGCTTTGCTTGTAGCAAATAACTAATGGTTTTTTAGTATGGAAAATTAGATATAAAATTATTGTTGTAGCCACTTTAGCAGAAAAGTAATATGAGATTCAACTTGCTTATCATTAATTTTTTGTTTTTTTACTTTAGACACTTTTTAGGAGACTTGATATTTAGAACTCCTTTTTTCTTATTTAGTAGATCTTAAAAGTCAGTAACTAATAATTGGAAACTCACCAAATTTATATTCCCAGGTCCACACTAGGTTCTTCTGATTCATTATGTCTGGGGTAAGACCCTACCAGCATAATTTATTCCAGTGTAGGTTGTTAGAAGACTATACTTTCAGAAGCATTGCTCTTTACACAAAGGTCTCAAAATATATTTTAAAATCATATACCTCAATTAATAAATATTTCTCAAATACACTTCAATGTGCATATATTTATTTATGAAATATATACATGTACCATTATCAGCTCATATACTCAATGTCAATAGAGCTTATTTCCTTTTCATAGAGAATTAAGTACAAGTATAATTTATGTTTTTTTAATGTCCCAATAGTTCCTTTTACACAAATCCCATTTTATTTTTTTCTTTTTCTTTGTTTAATATCTTAATTTTATTTTATTGTTTCAGTGTTCCAAGATTCATTCTTTATGCACCACACCCAGTGCTTCATGCAATACATGCCCTCCTTGATACCCACCACCAGGCTCACCCAACCCCCTACCCTCTCCCTTCCAAAACTCTCAGTTTCTCAGAGTCCACAGACTCATCTCATCTCCCCCTCCGATTTCCCCCAATTCACTTTTCCTTTCCTTCTCCTATTGTCCTCCATGTTATTCCTTACGTTCCACAAGTAAGTGAAACCATATGATAATTGACTCTCTCTGCTTGACTTATTTCACTCAGCATAATCTCTTCCAATCCCGTCCATGTTGCTACAAAAGTTGAGTATTCATCCTTTTTTTTTAAAATTAATTAATTTATTTTTATTTCTTTTCACCGTAACAGTATTCATTGTTTTTGCACCACACCCAGTGCTCCATGCAATACGTGCCCTCCCTAAAACCCACCACTAGGCTCCCCTAACCTCCCACCCCCCGCCCCTTCAAAACCCCTCAGGTTGTTTTTCAGAGTCCATAGTCTCTCATGGTTCACCTCCCCCCAATTTCCCTCAACTCCCTTCTCCTCTCCATCTCCCCATGTCCTCCATGTTATTTGTTATGCTCTGCAAATAAGTGAAACCATATGATAATTGACTCTCTCTGCTTGACTTATTTCACTCAGCATAATCTCTTCCAGTCCCATCCATGTTTCTACAAAAGTTGCATATTCATCCTTTCTGATGGAGGCATAATACTCCATAGTGTATATGGACCACATCTTCCTTATCCATTCGTCCGCTGAAGGGCATCTTGGTTCTTTCCACAGTTTGGCGACCGTGACCATTGTTGCTATGAACACTGGGGTACATATGGCCCTTCTTTTCACTACATCTGTATCTTTGGGGTAAATACCCAGTAGTGCAATTGTAGGGTCTAGGGTAGCTCTATTTTTAATTTCTTAAGGAATCTCCACACTGTTTTCCAAAGTGGCTGCACCAACTTGCTTTCCCACCAACAGTGTAAGAGGGTTCCCCTTTCTCCACACCCTCTCCAACACTTGTTGTTTCCTGTCCTGTTGATTTTGGCCACTCTAACTGGTGTAATGTGGTATCTCAATGTGGTTTGAACAAATCCCATTATAAAGATAATAAAATGTGCTTTCATTAAAGCTATAGGAGTGTATTTTTAACTTTATTTTTTTGCCATTTGGTCTTCAATTTTGTCCCAAGATACAACTTTCTTTTTTAAGACACAACTTTTTATTTTGGAAAATTTCATAATGATAGAAGAACACAGTACAATGAAAAGTTCTATAGCTTTCATATACATTCCTCTGCTTTGTCAATTGTTAATTTAGGGAGGAATTTGCTTTATACCCCATCTCTGTCTACCTATAGACATATAATTTCATCTCTAAAGCATCTATGGCCTTAGAGAAAGGACTTTCTCCAACATAACTGCAAAGCCATATCATACGCATAGATTTAATATAGATTATATTAATATTTAATATATTAAAATTTATAGTATAATATATATATTTACTATAATAAATATAGTAAAATTTCTCCAGTTGTCTCAAAAATGTTCCTTATAACTTAAAAATTTTATCTTTTTTCCAATCTGGGATCCGATTAAGAGCTGTGCATTGCATTTGGTTATCAGCACGGGAGTTTTGACCTGCTCCATTCCTGACTGGGCTGGTTCACTCCTCCTGGGGCAACCTGGTGGTCCCCCGCTACTGGGACATCACCATATTGATGCCGAACTTAGTGTGCACACCTGATTGGCATACCACACTACAGGCCAGAACTCCTGGGCTCAAGCGATCCTCCTGCCTCAGCTTCCCAAGTACCTGGGACTTGGGACTCAGTTGTGCACTACCAGATCTCTTAAGTCTCCCTTAAGCTAAAAATTTCCTCTCACCTTGTTCTATCTCTTATAATATTGGCATTTTGAAGAGTCCAGGCCAGTTGTTTTATAGAATATTGCACATTGTGGATGTCTTCCCTTTTTTGTACAAAAAGTTCTGTTTCATAATTTCATATTACATAACTTGGAGATTATTCCATGTTAGGACATACAGAACTACCTAAATATAACAGCTCTGTAATATTACATTCATTGATATACTTTTATTTTGTCTTTGTTTCTTCATTACTCAATTCTGACTAACATTTTGGGAAGAATATCACATACTGTGTACTTATTACAACACATCACAAAGTCCCATCATTGGGACTAAGTGTAATCACTTGGTTAAGTTTGTGTCTGCCCGATTTGTATATTTTAACGGTCATCTTTCCCCCCTATAACTAATAAATAATTGGGAGGGTGATAATTTGAAGTAATGCGAATAACCCCTTCCCTTACAACCTTTTAGTTGTTGAAACATTTTAGTATACCTACTAGTATCAGTCATCTATCATCCTTGCTGTTTTTTATTAGCTGGAGATTCTTGTATTAAGGGAAAAAATCTTTTTCCTCTGCTTACCTCCACCCCCCCCTTCTATTTTTAAGTGTGGGTACAACTTCATGGATTTTTTTTTTTTTGCTTTTACAGCTCAGCTTTTATTATTTTCAAATCCCCATCACTTCACATTTATTCACAGAATATGTAATGTATAAAAGCATATGGGGATCTAAATTCAAAAGACATAAGCTGTGTGACCTTGGGCAAAGAACGTTTTTGGTTTTGTTTTTGTTTTGCTTCTGCATCTTCTAACACAATGGGGGATGCACCAGGTAATCTCTAAGTTTGGTTTTAACTAGTGATTTTATGATTCTTTGGCTACTGAACATGTCTTGTCTGATGGCCCACACTTTATTCAGGGGAGGCTGCTTGATCTCTTTGTTTAAAACAGTGTCATTACCATTTTATTTCTAATTAATTTCCCTGAGTCTGGGAAAACAAAAACATAACAAATGTTAACAGAATTGTTCTTGAAACCTATCTCTTTCTTCTCTGGATTTCTCCATATCCAGATCTCCAATAAGACCTTATGGCTTTTAAGAGCTATAAAAAACAACAACAACAACAACAACAAAACCCACTAAGGACACCTGGATGGCGCAGTTAGTTAAGCATCTGAGTCTTGATTTTGGCTCAGGTCATGATCTCAGGGTCATGAAATCGAGCCCCTCATCAGGTTCCATGCTTGGCACAATATCTGTTTGGATTCTCTCTCTCTGCCCCATTCTCTCTCTCTCTCTCTCAAGTAAATAAATACATAAAAAAAAAAAAACCACTCCCTAAAGCTTACATTTGTACAAACCCATAGCTCTTATATCAATAGGAAAAAAAAAATCTCTTACTGCTTTGCCCTTTTCCTCTTGTATTGAGGACTATTGTACTTGTTTACTGAGTTTTTGAATTACAATGCACTTTTATTGGTTTTGAGAAGACATTCAAAGAGTGGTGCCAGGGCAGACTAGAAAAAGGCAGTGTAAGACCCTCTTTTTTCCCCCTCCCTTTTTCTTTCCATTATTGATTTCCTCCAGTCAAAAGAACATAATCTGTATGATTTAGCTTATTTTCAATTTGTTGAGGTTTGTTTTATGACTCAGGATATGGTCTGTCTTAGTGAATGTCCCATAGGAACTTGAAACAAATATGTATTCTGCTGTTGTTTTGTGGAATGTTCTACATATGTCATTTAAATTCTGTCAGTTAATTTTGTTATTTGAGTCCTCTGTATCCTTGCTGATTTTCTGACTAGTGGTTCTGTCAGTTGCTGAGAGAGGCATGTTAAAGCACCCAGCTATAATGGTGCATTTGTTTTTTTCTTTTTTCAGCTCTATCGATTTTTGCTTCATGTAAGCTAAGGCTCTGTTATCTGTTATAGACATGTTAGGATTATATGTCTCCCTCATGTATCAGTATTTTATATTATGTAATGCTTGTCTTTGTCTCTAGTAATTTTTCTCTGAAATTCACTTTATATGATATTAATATAACCATTCCTATTTCTTTTAATTAATATTTGCATGATACATCTTTTCCCATCTTTTTTCTTTTAAACTACCAATGTCACTAAATTTGAAGAAGTTTCTTGTGGACAGAATATTGTCGAACCATTTTTATTCATCCATCCATCCATTCATTCATTCGTTTAGATAAAATCTACCCCGGCTACCCTGTCTCTCAGTCTGCTACCCAGCAAGAGAATCAGAGTGCTGCCTGTGCCTACGAGCAGGAGCTAGAAGATCAGCTTCCCTCCTCTTTTTTTTTTTTTTTTTTTTTGTCCACTCCTCTTAGCTGATCTGGGTTCGAGGGTTCTGCAGTGTCTTGTCCGGCATAAGTACCAGGCAATATAGAAACCAGGAACTTGGGGCACCTGGATGGTTCGGTTAAACATCCGACTCTTGATCTCAGCTCAGGTCTTTATCTCAGGGTCATGAATCCAAGCCCTGCATAGGGCTCTATGCCCAGCATAGAGCCTCTTTAAAAAAAAAAAAAAAAAAAGAAAGAAAGAAAAGTAAAAAAAGAAACCAGGAACTCACCACCACGTTGTCCCTCAAGTTACCTTTTTCTTCCCATGCACTCAAATTCTCCCCAGGCTTGTCTGTTATGTTACTTCTGACAAGTTTTAGTTGTAAGATAGAGAGCCTAGGAGGAGTGGATCTACTTTGTCTTCTTAGGTTTGTTTTTTTTTTAATTAGTAGTAGTAGTTATTATTCTTTTTTTAAAAACATTTTATTTATTTGACAGAGAGATTACAAGTAGGCAGAGAGGCAGGCAGAGAGAGAGGGGGAAGCAGGCTCCCTGCCAAGCAGAGATCCCGATGCAGGGCTTGATCCCAGGACCCTGAGACCATGACCTAAGCTGAAGGCAGAGGCTTAACTCACTGAGCACCCAGGAGCCCCATTTTTAGTTATTATTCTTTTGGATACCTCCCAGTTTGGCCGGCAGGATCCTTTGCCTTTGCAAGTTAATCCCTAGGTCCTTTAAATTGTTTCTATCAGCTTTTGAACATTTTGTTATTTCTGGCACAAGATGTTGCAGTTTCAACACTTAACACTTAACACTTAACACTTAAAACTAATTTTAAAGCTAGAATTAGATACTTTTCTAAGGTTTGCATTATAAGGACAAGGTATTTAGTATCCAAGAAATGGGCTGTAGGTGTGTTCACTATTGCTGGGATGTCCCTTTCAGGGAACAGAGCAAATAGAATTGTTAAAAATTGTTGTTTCATGGTGCCTGGGTGGTTCAATTAATTAAGTGTCTGACTCTGGATCTCAGGGTCGAGTTCAAGTCCTGTGTTTGGGCTCCACACTGGGCATGGAGCCTACTTAAAAAAAAAAAATGTTGTTTCATACTGATATGTCTCTTTCAGTCCTACACCATAGGGTTCTTCCTCAATTTACCTTACTCTCTCTCCCTTCTCCCACATGAGAAACCTGGTTCTCAACACAATAGTGTAGTTCATTTGCTCTATCATAGTCAATATTATGGCTAGTGTTGTCAAAATTACTATATTCTTACTACTACAAAAAAAGAAAAGGGAAAAAAAGAAAAAGGAATGGAAACTTACTAAATAGAGTTTAAGCTCTCTTTATAATTACTTTTTCCACCAAAAATATATTGTACTACAGTATAGTAGTCAGAGAAATATGGCTAAAATATTCTTTGATTAATCCTTTATTCTGTGTAGTTTTGTTGTCAATTCATACAAAGATGGATTCATGATTTTTTTTAACTTAAGTTCAGTTTTCAGGGTTGCTTTTTGAGCCTTCTTAAGTTCTACTGTATTTTTGAATTTGTGAAACATGTATTGTTCACAACTCAAAGCTATGTAAAAAGTTCTACTGAAAGAAATTTCATTCCTATTCCTATACCATCTACCACATTCTCAACCAATTGTGTAGGTAACCATTTTCATCTTCATTTGATTCTGATTTGTCAGATTAGGATTTGATTTGATTCAAATTTGATTCAAATTTGGTTTTGCAAAAATGAGCGTGTATAACTAGGTGCATATATACGTACTAATCCCATGTCACCCTCTATCTCATGCAAAGTCAGTACTATGTCATTTCTTTTGCACCTTGTTAATTTCACCTAACAATATGTATACGTCTGGAATCCCAGTTAAAATAGTTAATGGACCCCTCTCCCATTGATTTTTATGATTTGTTAGTACCTCAGTTTTTGCTACATTACTGTTTTTTGTTTGTTTGTTTGTTTTAAAGATTTTATTTATTTATTTGACAGAGATCACAAGTAGGCAGAGAGGCAGGCAGAGAGAGAGAGAGAGAGAGAGGAGGAAGCAGGCTCCCTGCTGAGCAGAGATCCCGATGTGGGGCTCGATCTCAGGACCCCGGGATCATGACCTGAGCCGAAGGCAGAGGCTTTAACCCACTGAGCCACCCAGTCACCCCTACATTACTGTTTATATACAACTAGTCACCAATACATGGACCTTTTCATTATTTCTAATAATTTTCTTTTTTTTAATGTTTTATTTATTTATTTGACAGAGAGAGAGATCACAAGTAGATAGAGAGGCAGGCAGAGAGAGAGGAGGAAGCAGGCTTCCGGCTGAGCAGATAGCCTGAAGTGGGACTTGATCCCAGGACCCTGAGATCATGACCTGAGCTGAAGGCAGAGGCTTAATCCACTGAGCCACCCAGGCGCCCCTATTTCTAATAATTTTCTACATAAATAATGCCCCAATGCATATTGCTATACAAATAATGTCCTTACATGTATATTGTTTCATGTTTGAGGTGTATATTTAAGGTGTATTTCTACAAGCAGTATTCATAGGCAAAATAGTAAAAATATTAAATTTTACCATATGTTACAAAAATCCCTTTCAGAAGGGTTGTAACATGCACTCCCAGTCATTTCCAAAGATAGTGTCAGCTGATATTTAGTTCAATGTACTTAAAATTATAAATGTCTTTGCTGACAGATATTTTTGTCTTTTATACATAGTAGCACTAAAAGCAAGTACATTTTATGTAGCCAGTGCATTTTGGGTAATTGATTTTGTATTTATTGGTTTAAATTATTGTCAGTGCATATATATTTAAACATATGTAAATATTAACTACTGGGATACATTTTTAGACAGTGGGCTCAAACAGGCTCTCAGTAATACCTGTTATTTGAGTAGTTCACATTAAGTTCTAAGAATGTATGAGTTGATTTTATAATATTTTTAATAATATAGAGAAAACCTTTATAATGTTGGATATGTTCTTCAAAAATGGCATTTAAATCTTATCTTAATATGTACTTTTGAAAAATAGTCTTCTGATAAATTTCCTGTTAGAATAGAGTTTTGATTCTCTCTCAATCTCCACTGCTATTTTTCCTCTTGAAAGTGACATTGAGAAATAATATCTCTTATATTTTTATTAGGTAGGGAAAACCCCAGACATCTCATCACTGACAGTTACTGGGATAGCTTCTTTCATGAGACTTCTGCCTTCAAGTTTACTGGTCTGAGTCACACACAAGGTATGGATTTCAGCTTTATATTCTGTCATTCTGTATGCTTTTATATTTCAGAGATGATGAAATTATATGTCTGTTGTCTTAATACATGTTTAATAACAATTACACAACTAAATACTTGGACACAAATTTTAGTAAGTTGATAGAAAAACATGGATGGTATAATCTTTATATATATTCATTTTATATATATATATATATATATATATATATATATATATATACTGTTTTTAATTCCATAGCACATAAGTGCAACTTGTAAAATATTTTCTCTTTGAGATTTTGAATGTTCGAAAGTCATTTCACCCACTTAATACTTCAGTGTGTGAGGGGTGCCTGGCTGGCTCAGTCAGTAGAGTGTGCGACTCTTGATCTCCCATTTGTGAGTTTGAGCGCCACATTGGGTGCAGAGATTACTTAAAAATAAAATCTTTAAAAAAAATACTTAAGTGTGTTAGTCATGGACAATTTTGGAAAATTAAAAATAAATATGCTAAAAAATAATATACTAAAACTATTGATAAGCATGAAAAATAATTGTATCTTTACAAAGCTAATGATTCCCTGAAAATTCATTAGGGTGTACATCTATTTGTACTGTGTATTAATCATCCCATCTGCATATTGATGAGTAGGAGGAAATCTAAGGCCTAAGAAATAATGAAGTTGCTTGAAAATCTAAAGCTGAAAAAATATTAATATGTTTAGAATAATATTTTTACATTAAATTAATCATAATGGTTATTGAAAAATATGATAAAATATGAATTATCTTAAAATAATACAAAAATACTAACTGATTAGTGGCAACCACTACTAGCATCCCAATACAAATGGATTCATGACTTTTTTCTATTTATTATGCTATCTATATCAGCATCCTAAATCTCATTATTTTATTTCATTTGCTACAACTCCATAGTGTAGTTGTTATTATTACTCTTACTGAATCAAGGAGATTGCAATTCAGAAAAATTAACTTACATAAAATCTTGACAGTTGCTTTATGGCAAAGCTAAACCTCCTTGTGTATGACTTCAAAGTCTTTGTTTTCAGTTTCTTCGAAACACATTAAAAAGAGTGTAAACAGCAGTTCATGGAAGAGTAAGTGCAGATGGGCAAAGATTGATTAAAAATATGTTCACAGTCACTAATATTCAAATAGATGTTGATTTAAATGATAGCCACGTAAGTTTTCTTTTTCCTTTTTTATCTTTATTTTTGTATTCCTCAAAACCATGATGAAATTTGAACAAGTACTGCTTTGAGGAATATAAATCACAACATACCTTCTGAAAAGCACTTTGTGTAATGTATATAAAGAAACTTAGAAACTATCACCCTTTAGACCCAGTAGTTGCAATTTTGCTGAGATCATTTTTTTAAAGATTTATTTATTTATTTTACGGGGTGGTGGGTAGAGGGAGAGGGAGAGACCATCTTAAGAAGACTCCACGCTGAGAACAGAGCCCGACAGGGGGCTCTATCTCATGACCCTGAGATGACAAACTGAGCCAAAAACCAAGAGTTCAGCACTTAACTGTCTGAGACACCCAGGTGCCCCTCTGCTGAGATCATTTGAAGAATCAAAATACTGCACTGTTTATAATAGCAAAAAGTTGGAAACCATCTGAATGCCAAATAACAACCTTATTATATTTGTATTATTTATTTACATGTCTGCTTATATTTTAATTTTACTTACCCATTGAGATATTTACTTACCATATGAGACATTTTCTCTTTAAATTTTTTTTTCCATTGGTTCTGCATTTTCAGTCTTTCCACACTGTGAAATCCATAAAAAATACACCTGCATTTTCTTTTTCTTCTTCTTTGTAATGGGGGAGGAGTTACATGTAAATAGGCAGCTTTTTCATTTACTCCTTTAATTCACCTAGGTTTGCTTTTTTGCTATGTAATTATAATCTAATTTGATTCCCCTCATTTAATTAGCAAGCTTCCCAGCTTTTCATTTGATAATAATAATCATCCTGTAGCTATTTAATTTTGCAGCCTGTATTCAGGTTGTGTTTGTCCTGTTTTGTGGATCTGTATTTCAGGTCTTGTTCTAGTGCCATGGAGTTAAAATCCTACAATTTTATGTTTTCTTCTTTTTTTTTTTAATATTTTCTTATTCTATTTCTTTCTTTTCAGGATCTTTTTTTCCCCAAGATTTTATTTATTTATTTGAGAGAGAGAGAGAGAGAGAGAGCATGAGAGGGGAGAAGGTCAGAGGGAGACGCCCTGTGGAGCTGAGAGCCCAATGTGGGACTCGATCCTGGCACTCCAGGATCATGACCTGAGCCGAAGGCAGTTGCTTAACCAACTGAGCCACCCAGGCACCCTTCATGATCTCTTGAATAATTTATTTCCGGGGTGCCTGGTGGTTCAGTCAGTTAAGAAATCAACTCTTGGTTTCAGCTCCGTTCACGATCTCAGGGCTGTGAATGTGAGCCCTGCGTCATGTGCTCCGCATGGAGTCTGCTTGAGATTCTTTTCCTCTTCCTCTGCTCTTCTCGCTTGTGTGCACTCTCTCTCTCAAATAAATAAACAAATCTTTTAAGAAAAGGAATTAAAAACATAAATAATTTGTTTCCTTTTATCATCTATTTATCCTTATAGAAAGAATTTAGAATAACTTTTTGTCAAGTTTCAAAGAAGTCCCAAAAAACATTTGATTGCAATTACATTAAACCTATAGACAAATTTGAGGAGAACATCTTTCCAATAATCTGCTTCTCCAGGACCATTTATTTTCAAGCATAGTGTTTATAAGTGTCAATAAAGTTCATTTTTTGCATAACAAAAACATAAAGCTTCCAGTACCTGTACTTTTATTTAAATAATCCAAATAATGGGTGAAAGGGGCCAAAAAGTAAAAAATAAATACATAAATAAAAATAAAATGCCAGGGAATTGCCTACTCTAAACATGGAGTTGTGCATGGGAATTATGGAAATTGTTTCTTTTACCAAAGTTAACAGCCTTATTGCATTAGTTCACAAACCTT